>OX030959.1:1900271-2142771 GCA_943735955.1 Piscicola geometra | reverse complement strand
CGAGCACTTGATATCGCTTTGATGTTTCGTCTTTAATTTTTTCTCGAAAACACATAAGGTTTTAGACTAAACACTTTACAATGTCGTTTCAACAAACCAATAAATAGCAAAATAACATGATATAATTCTTTTGAAAAATAACTCTGGAAAGATACAAACAGCGATAAACCATGAGAACCACGTTCCATTGACATTTTGAAAGAAGCGCACTTGAACTAAAAACGTGACGATAACTTGACAGTGTTGTGTGTTCTTGCATTCATTCATCCGTAACCGAAGGGTATCCTTAAAGTATCAAGTTGACTTCTTTTTAAGTTTGGAAATACTGGGTTCAACATGGGTGTCGAGCTTACATGCATCCATGCCTGAGGCTGAATGCAGGTAAGAACTTTCAGGATTCCATCAACACGTCCAATCGGAATTATCGCACGCTGGGAAATGAATCTTAAAAGTTTTCTAATACTAAGACAACTATAACTGAGTTTCCCATTTTACTATGTTTAATTCAACGGTTTTTTATTAATCTTTAAATTAAATTAATAAATTCATAATTGATATTTCAATTCATCCTTGAATACTTCTATTTACCTTGTATTACATCTTGTTATCCAAGCAAGCAGCCCCCTCATGAATCATTTGTTTTAAAATAGACTAGTGATGGTAAATTAAACTTGGTAAAAATGGAAAACCGTTGAAAATTCATGAATGTTTTCATGAATTTATAAATTTAAATCAGTGTTAAAAGGCCGATGCGTGGTCACAGTTCAAAGAGTGCCTATCAAGCATGCAAATTCACTTTTATCTTGCTCGAAACTGCATTTCATTTGATTTAGAGGGTGAAAAATAGTTTATTACACGCCGTATTTTTACACGTGAATCATAAAACGTTTTTATTTGTGAAATAGGAAGCTTTATCAATTTAAGCGTCTGCGATTTAGACTGCTTAAGAAAGCAACAATAAAAAAGAAATCAAAGGTTTAACATGAGAACGATAACTAAGCGATAAATGAATAAATCTTATTTTACTTTCCATTTTTTTATGCTGTCTTTATCACTGAATGCTGTGTGAATCGTGATGACGTTTGCTTTCTACTGTCCTTTTTTGGCGTTTCCTTGTTATTTTGTTCGGCAGCCTTCACCAATCACACCTGCTTCATCTCAAGCTTTCTTCAATTTTATTCTCAATTCCGACTCTTTTACTTTTCAAAAACGTTTTTATAAATCACTTGTCATAATCTGAATCCAATCGACCTGTTTGATAACGCAAATTAATGCCCGCTTTCTTTCCTGCTACCCTCTTCTGCAAAAGCCATACAACATTCTCTATCACGTACGCATGCTAGCCTAATTTTTATACTCTATTTTTTATCATTTAATTTTATTTATACTTTCAATTATAATTTTTATTCTTATCTTTGGCACTTTTTGATTTCTCCTACGTTCTCATTAGTGACTTGCCTGCAAGAGTCTCTAGATTCATCTGATCAATTGTTCTTTCTCTGAATCAATACACAAGATGCAGTTGTAAGAAGGTAAGAAGGGATAGCAAGTGGGAATGGACGAGAGATGATGGGGATTCTACTCCTCCTATATATGCCAAACCCCCTCATAAAGCCATCAACCCAATTTTTCAACAGCTTTCAGTTTTAAAAATTCTAATAAAAAGTTTTAATTTAATATTTTGGAGTAAATGGGTAATGGTTTGCAAGGAAAAAGTTACAAAAGGAAAGATTGAGGACAAGGAAAAAATGAATGACGAAGAGTTGCTTATGATCATTTGATCGGGTTTTAGAAACTTTTGTGCCGGATGTTTATTCAAGAATAGAAAGTCAATTTGAAGGGTTGAGCGTTTACAGTTTACACAAATATTTAGTTTCTAAATGCAAAATAACTATTTTAAGACATTCCGTTTTCAAATGTAAATATCGTTAAACGTGATTATTTTCAAACTTTTATTTGTGTAAAAAAATATTTAAAAAATTATTTTATTATTTTTTGGATTATACCAAATTTTAAAAAACATTTCTTTTTCTTCAAAAGGTCATTTTCAACTGTAGAATATGTTTTATAACTTGTTTTTTCTTGACGTTTTGAAGCTTTCTTAAACAGTATTCGTAAAAAACCCTTGGCATTAGGAAAAAAAATATAATGTATTTTCTGTGAAAAACTCAATATAAAAGTTATTACTGCGTTTTTTTACTCTTATATGTAAAAAAGAAGTTTATTAGGCTGTCAAAGATAGAAATAAACTTGTGTTATACTCTTGTTTATTAGCCTTTGCTTTTTGCAAGCAGCTTTATAGACAATAAATACAAACACGAATATTAAAAAAAAAATTGTAACTAAATTAAATTTTATATAACTTAAAATTAACTTTTTATAAAAAGTTTAATTCTTTGAAAGAATTTCTTTCAAATATATTATTCCACATGCTAGCTTACACTTTGATCAAAAGAGTGATATTTTGAGGGCTAAAAAGGTTCATAAATCTTTTATTGCATCTTTCGGCTTTATATGGCGCAAGTAAGGACAAAAAAAATTTAAACGTCACCTAATAAAAAGACTTTGTAAGTCGTTCTGGTGTTTACGGCGCAACTGCGAGACTCCGGCATGACTTGATTGCCTTTATCTGGCGCATCTACGCTGATGCAGATACTCGAGCGTGTTTATGAGCGGGGCTTCCGTCGATAAACATCGATTGACTGCACAGGCATCGCAAGCTCCGACCCAGGCGCAATAAAAGGAGACATAACAACACTATTACCTCATCAGTCAATGCAACAAATCATTTCCAGTCGACGTAGATCTACCTTCTCAGCATTGTCCCACAACCGAGCTTGCAGTACGGCTTTTACACAAATCTTTTAACGAATTATTGAGAAAATGTAGATAGAGAAATGTCATTCAAAGTTTTTAAAGCAAATTGGGTTTAATTTTTAATCTTAAATTACAAATGTTAATCTACTTTGTGGCTCAGGAAAAAACGTTTTAGAATAAAGATATTTAAGGCTTTAAGACGTGTTTGAAAGTTACCTGAAACAACTCATCTTTATTTCAAATATAGCCCAGATCTCGTGAGCGTTGCATTCAATAACTCATACTTAAGCCGTTAGAATAGCAAGAAGAAAGAATATAGATGAATGGCTAGCAATAACTCAAGCCCGAAAAGTCGCAACAGCCTGGAACCGTCGCTTCCATTTCCTCGGAATCAGAAAGCGCTCTTCAAGAAACTCTGTCTTGTCTTTGAGATGGAGCAGTTATAGAGGCGTGTGACGTACACTGTGCGTGTTTTTGAAGTGTTCAAGGATGGAGCAAGGTCAAAGAGGAATGCAACCAATGTCTTTGAAGAAACGTGATTACTCGCTGATTTAGAAGCTTTTTAACTTTTCAAAAGTATTCGCAAACTTTAAAAATTTTTGCTAGTGATAGTCTTGAGATCAGGTATCTCTGAGCAGGTTGCACGGAAATGATGAGCAAATAGACAGGCGTGATGAGGGATCAGAGCTTGCCAATTGAGAAACCGAGTTACGCTATACTTCTCATCTTCCTATTGTCATTATTCCACAGTTTAAAAAAAATAACCGTTCATCGTATTCTTCAGATAACTTGATTTATAATTTTGTCTAAAAAAATTTTATAATACATAAAATAGAATATTAATTCGATTTAAATTAATTTTTATACTTTATAAAAAAATAGGTATAAAAATTTGATAATTGGGAGTTTTAATCCAAAAAAGATAAATAATAAAAATGCTTTATCAAATCTATAAAAATTGTAAAGAAGAAACAAAAAGCAATAGAGTATTTAGGTGTTTGTACACACAAAGACATTTTTTGAATTTTTATTTGTTAAAACAATCTTTTTCTCTCGTTTCAGTTCAAGATTTAAAAATTTATAGTTTGAACTTTGTAAGTATAGACTACATTTATATATTTTTTACTTTCAAAAGTTTCTAGAACATACTTCAAGTCTTCCTCATTTAAAGCCACAAGGCCATGTTACTTTGCTCGAGCCAGATTATTTTATTTTATATCTATGCTAAATAAATATTTTTAATTTATTTGCACATGAATATTTTTAATTTGAAACAAATTTTTTGCGTTATCTTTTTCTATAATAGTGAGTTTTTTGCACCTATAGTATTACTTTCAACTTCATCAGACAGAAAACTCTTTTTAGAACATTTTTATTTCTTATTCATTTTTCATTCTATATCCCTGCCAAAAAAGCATTATGTGGAAGACATCAACAATATTTCTAGCTCTTATCGCATTAAGTACACCCAACCACAAATATACAGATATTAACGAATGATTGACGATTTCTCATCAGCTTCTAAAAATGTAAATTGTAAAAAGACAAGCTAAATGAAGTTTAAGTCCAAAAAAGTAAAGCTTTTTCGCCATTAGCAAAAAGCAAATAACATGAGAAATGAAGTCATAAGTTATGGCACGGTGAATAATAGACATTCGGAGCAATAAGCAAGCAAATAGCACACATCAATCATCCACGCATTCGTTTAATGCGCAATCAAACTCGCCAACACTCTCCAAACTTCATTCGATCACACCCCACATCGATCTAATCACCAGATAATTGATCAATCATCTCCAATTATCAGCTTCATGGTCTTTTCTTCGCCTCATCATTCTAATCATTACCGCCATCATCGTAAAAATTACTTCTATTGCCCTCATCATCGTCATCATTACAATGATCTTACACCATCATCACCATCATCACCATCATCACCATCATCACCATCATCACCCTTATAATTCCATTATTCCTGCTTGCAAGACATGCAACCATGCATGGCCCTTACAGTATGCCATACCTTCCTAGAAGTTTCACGAATCAGGGACTGCTGCATTGCCAGAGAGAACAGAGAAGCAGGTGTTCAAGGTGATAAAGCATTTATTTAACGATGATTGAGTGTGTATTTAACGTTTTGAATGGCCTTTTACATATTTATGAAGCCTGGAACGGAGATAAATTAATAGGAATATATAAATCATGCACCAAATCAAAAGCCGTAAATTATAGTATTCAAAATACGGCTATAAATATTGGTGTTTATTTTTCGAAGTTTGAATTAATTTTATTTTAAAAAACATTTTTGTGAAAATTCTTTAAAACTGTGTGAGTGAAACTCCGTCGACATTTCAAGCTGTAATATATTGCTCTCAGATGACTGTTTTATCATTTTTTAAAATTATTACTTTTTTATTTGATATAATACCCAGAAACTTGTGACTGTTATGCCTTAGTTCCAGGATACCCGAAAGATAAAAAATCTTTCAAAGCAAAAATATATTTTCATCCGCGATAAAAGCAAAATACTTGAAGATATTCATCAAAATGAAAAGAAAAACAGAATTATTTTTTCTAAGGATGAAAAGTATATTTTTATTAGAATACTAGTTTGTCTGAGCAGCTCTTGAAACTCTCTTCACTATCATTATCATAGTCACCATTAGCGGGATCATCATCATGAGCTAGACCTTCCTGAGCTGTACTTGGTGGAAGAAGGACCGAAGCACCCCCGTTGGTTGCACCAGTGATACAACCCTCAGAGCGACCTTCATTCCCAGCCAACTGTTCAATCCTTTGAGCAACACCTTCACTAACACCTCCATTAACACCTTCATCATCGTGCGTCTCTTCAACATCACCAATAGGTTTATCCATGGAAAGAACATTATCGAGCCTCTCACCCACTCTATCATCACCAGCATCGACAACAGCATCAGAGTTATCTGCCCCATTAACACCATCTTTATCACGCGTATTCTCAAAAACAGCCGGCTTTTCCACGACATCCCTGCATCCTTTCTCCATCCACCTGAACAGCTCACGCAGACTTGCAGTTTCTTCTTCCATCAACCTCCGCTCCTTCCTCTTCCATTCTTCCAGATCACTCTCAATTTCACCACAAAAGTCAACCATGAGTTTATCTTCGCTTTGCTCATCACCCACGACGTTGACTATGCCTTTAACGTCAGCTTTTGCATCCTCATCACTTTCATCATAGATGTCAGACTCGTATTCAGCTTCTTCATCATTTTCATCTCCGCAATCACTGCTCTTATTGCTTTTACCCTCAGCACCCACCCCAGTGTCTGCACCGAGATCGACTCTCTTTTTCAATTCTCCACAACTATCACTCCCGCCTACCAAATATCTTATCAAGGCTTCTTCTTCCCTACTATAACCTTTACTTTCAAAAATACCGTTGCTAGTACTATTAGTTTCTACATTCATAGAACCACTAAGAGAAGCATTAACAGAACCACTGAAACTTGAAGCCTGTTGCTGGGACACGTCTTCCACTTGAAGGAGGACGTCATTCGGATGAGCAACAGCATCGCCACTGCACTCGTCAACCCCCTCTGTATCAAGCTGGATGCAGGGAGGACTTTTTGCAGAACTGTTTCTGGTGTCTTGTGAAGGAGACATGATGTCAATAGCTTGATCTCCTTGGCGTGAGTTACTTTCGTCGATGACTGCCGAGTGATCTCCACTGATGCTGATTTCCTCGTTGCTTGCAGGCTGATCTTTGGTACGACTCTCAGAATGGTAGGTGATTTCTTCTCGAGAGTCTGTAACGCTGAGATTATCAAAAAGTTCAATAACATCTGAGACTGTTGAATTTTCCTGTGTATCAACACTGTCACCTAGCGACTCGCTAGATTTACAAGCCTTCATTTCACTAACCATTTGAACTTTTTCTTGACCAGCCACTTCACCAACTATGTCACCAACCCCCTCACCAGCTCCCTCATCAACCATTTCACTAACTTCTTCTTCAACTACCTCTCCAACCATCTCACCAACCCCCTCACCAGCTACCTCTCCACTCACCTTATCCTTTTGTTCACCAATCACTTCATCACTCGTCTCCCCATACGCTTCCCGCTCATCCCTCCTCAACCTACTTTCTTCTTCAATAGCCTCATTATCTCTGTTCTCCTTCTTGGCCTTTGACAACTCTCTCATTCTAATCAGACCTTCCACACTTTTGCGTATTTTATCTCTCTCAGCCTGGTTCCATCTCTCTCTCTCTTTTCTTTCTTCTTCCCTTCCGCCTCTGGCCCAAGCCTCACAGCAAGCCCTTTCCACCGGAAACACCGGTCGATCATCCAGGTGTTTCAGGTTCGGTAGACTGATGATCAACTTCTTTCTGTAGTTTTCGATCTTTCGCACTACTGGATTGCCGCTGAGTGTCAGCACCCTCAGGGTGGTTATGCGCTGAAAAATGTCCACGATGTCAGGGTCGTCCAGACGATTGTTGGAAAGGTCAAGAACGCTGAGTTCAGGGCACTCCGCCAAGTGTGAAATATCGTCATAGTATTCCAAATAGTTGTTGGCAAGATTGAGAGACGAGAGTTGAGGTAAGCAGGAGAGGTTGGAGACAGTGTAGATGCGGTTTTGAGCCAGATTCAAGTTGCTGAGCTTGGGACAATGGTGCAGGTTTTCAATGGTCTCGATCAAGTTCTGCTGCAAGTACAAGCAAGCGAGGTCCTTCTGGTGCTCCAGCCCTGAGATCTCCAAGAGACCATTCGTTTCCAGGAAAATGCACTTGAGGCCTGTGTACTCCTGGAGGTTCTCAATCTTCGAGTAGCCCTTGAAGTGCAGGTAGAGGATGTCGTTGAGGTGGGGAGTGTGGTAGAGGCGGTGTTGCTTGCACAGATGCTTCAAGGATTCTTTCGTCATGCGAGGGTACTTGTTCAGTTCTTCCTCAGTCAACACTCGCTTCACTTTCATTTCTTTTTCTCGTCGTTTCTTCTTCACCTCTTGTACGCACCCACCTTCTCCACTTTCTTTCACCTTGTTACAGCTTTTGAACAGACCGTTGCAGCCCAGCACTTTCTCGTTATCACCTTCGGCACTTTTGTCACTCAACTCATCAGTTATGTTTACCTTCACACCCCCTGAGCTGTTTTCGCTTAAAGACTTACTTTCAACGACTAGATCATGAACACATTGACTCTCTTTGGCATTTTCTTCCTCTTTTTCATAAGATAAAGAATCTGAAACTTTATTTTGCTGGTCAAAATTAGTGACATTTTTCTTTTTCCATAAACATTTACCCTTTTTATTATCATCTGAAAAAATATTTGTGTAAAGAAAATTTATTAAGAGTACATTATAATTGTGAAAATAGTCATATTGAAAAATTCAGATGAGACGTTTCACCTTTCAGAGGATTAATTTCTTCAATTAGAACTTTTGATTGTCTTTTTATATTTTTTTCTTGATCGATAGGTGTAGATATTTCTAGCAGTTCGTTTTTTGATTCTTCTTTAATGCCCAAAAAAATATCAGTCTTTTTTAAAATTCCATTTGGGATATTTTCATTAAATTTTACTTCGAGATTAACGTTTGAATTTGAATTACTAGAATCTAATTCTGTTATCAAATTAGGTTTATTTCCCTTTTTTTCATCATTTTGTCCTGAAATGAAACTATTCGGAAAAAAATCTTCAGAGCTGCTTATTTCTTCAATTAAAGACATTTTCTTATTCAAAAAATAATTTCTGAAAGTTCTTTAAAACTAGCTTTTTATCTCCCTAGCAACCTGAGTTACTTACCAAAGATTTCTAACAGAAGAATGTTTAATTGAACTTAAATTTAAATTATTTAGAAAATCTTTTATATCTCCTCATGTGAAGGGATCGAATCAAATTAAGGAACTTTAAGTTTAAATGCAAATTATCAATTCAAGCCTAATTTCAGTTTAGCTGCTAAACTGAAGTTTTTATTCCGCTGAATTTTGTTCAGATTCTCAACTTTGAGAGATTCATAGATAAATATATTCGCAACAATACTTTGTTTTCTTTGGCATGAAACTATAATAGCTCATTAATTCTCGTTGCCAAACTTTCACATTTTTTCTATCAGAGTCGGCTTCTTACGGAAGAAACTTACTGCGGGAAATGAAGGAATTCTACAGATTGCTAATGTAAATACAGTTTTCAATAGTTCTGTTATAAACAGACTTTCACACCAATCACATCGTCTCCGAACTAAGCAGCCCCCTCTAAATATTAATAATATACTTCTAATTCAGATAAACTCAAAATTTTCGCGTGAATATATTTTCTAATAAATACTTTTTCGTACGGGAAAAATTCTAGCATTATTTATTTCACAAAATTTTATTGAATTAAATAATAAATTATATAAAGAAGAATTGCAATTGAACCAATTAATTCATTAAAACCTTTGAAAATACTGGATGAATCCTAAAGGTTCTGGCAATATTTAGGATTTCTATATATTATCTGAAGCGCAAATGTCGAAAAGCACATGTAATAGAGTTTCATAACCCGAAAATCAATTGCATTATTTTTATCATTCCCAAGTCATTTGAATAATCTAAGAAAAGAATATTGTTTAATTATGAATAAAAGAGTTTGAAGTCTGAGAATTTACCCAAACGAAGAAGCTTTTACAATTTCCTACGTCTCCACCATAGCTTAAAACTGAGGCGGTTTTTTTGGTGATTATAAGGCAAAGTGTGAGGTTATGTTGCAAAAAAAAATTCATGGAAATTAACTTTTTTTGCTCATCAATCAATACGCAAAGCACAATGAAATAACAGTACATTCAAAAATGTCATATCATGGGTCGTAATTTAGTTTCATGTAATAAAGATCTAAAGTCGTCAAAAAAGTAATAAAAGTTTTTTGTTGCTTGCAGCAGAAAATCGTTGAACAAAAAAGGAAGCGACCAGGACGACAGCAATGGAGGCGATGACGTCAGCGAAGTAATGATGGCACGTATAAATGGTCGCCCAAGAGACCCACACCACGTGCCCTAGCATCAGGACCTTCGCCTTGCGTCCCCATGCCGACCACGACGCCACCAGCATGCAAAAAGGCCATGTGACGTGACCGGAAGGAAATGAAGCGAAGGGCACTGGGTTGCTGTGGAAAAGGAAGTTGAAGAAGGAGAGGCCCGTGATGGCGTCCACCCGCTGGAATGCACACCCCTCGAGCACGAGGCTGGAAAAGAAGTTTGTGGCGGCAAGCTGTTGCTGTGACGGTGTGGCGTTTGTGCTTGAAGTGGTAGATTCAAGTGAGTGTTTGAGAAAGGGTGGAATGTGAAGGCAAGACGAGGGTGGTTGGTTGGAGAAAGAAGAAAGTGGTGCTTCCATCCAAGGTGGAGCTGAGGGCAGTTGTAGCCAGATGACAAAGTGCATCCACATGGAAACTCCCAGCAGGTTGAAGAAGCAGCTGACTAAGGATGGTTTGTTGAAGATGATGAGGATGGAGGGTAGTAGGAGAGGGAGGGTGTAGTGGAAGAGGTATGGCACTGTCGAAATAAAGTCGAGGATAGGATGGTGGTGGGAAGAGATGAATCTTTGGGGTGAATATCCGAAGAAGAGAGTGGTGTCAACGTGGGAGAGGTTGAGAAGGCGAGTTGAGGAGATCTCATGGAGGGAAGGAAAAAAATGTGTGTAATTGTTTAAAGAATAGATCAAAAGGAAGAATAGAAAGGGCATGGCGCTAGAAAGCATGATGGGGAAAGGAGGCCTTCAAATAAAAGAAATAAGAAACACACACTAAAATATTTTATTTCTTATGAATTTATCGTGTCTTCTTCCATGAGACGAGTTTGTTTGTGCTGATAGTTACCCGTGTTTGTACTTCTGAGTTGATGGTAGGCTTGTCAAATTTGCTTTCTTTTTTTCCCATATATCCTGAAATGTAACTCACATTGCTTGTAAATGTTCTAGATCCATTTCTCTTGCCTCATTCCAGAAACCTTTGAAATATTTAAGATAATAAATTCAATTTTGTCAAACTTGTTAACACTTTTTTATAAGCCATATTGGCTTCAAATAAATTTCTTTTATACCCAAAATAGTAAGTTTCAACCTCAACATTTGGTTAATTTTATAGGAACATCTGCCAACTTTTTGTCACCCCACACTTTATAAAAATACTTTGGAATTATATTCCCAATGATCTGCACACACACACACACACACACACACTCACACACACACACACACACACACACACACACACACACACACACACACACACACACACACACACACACACACACACACACACACACACACACACACACACACACACACACACACACACACACACACACACACACACACACACACACACACACACACACACACACACACACACACACACACACACACACACACACACACACACATACATACAACTACATATATGACGAAGGGGCATGTAGAGACTGATATTCTAGGTGCTTATGGCATTCAACTTCAAATAACATGCGATAACGAAGGTCGCCCCATGCCTAGGTAAAAGTTAGTGGCTTTATGGCTTTGTTTTGTGGACTTTTTGAATGAGTTCTACTTTTTGTTCCTGCTGACTCAAGGACATGTGCCAGTAATCGTCAATGCATAGATAACCCGGTCATGAAGTGATCTCAAGTTTGTTCGGAATATGAGCCTAATCTTTATCTCTTTTGGCATTTTAATGATCCGAATAATGAAAGAATTAATCTTTTTCGTTTTAAATTCACTAGATGAACGAATTTGACGTTTTCGAGATGTCGCTTCTCATCATCGACAATGACGAATGCTCAAGAGTGCGGTATCAGTTCGGTTGTGATAAATGGCTACTACTGCATATATCAACGATTGCTGAATAAGTTATAGGCTATAACTATAATTTATAGGCAGAAACCCCGAGAGAATCGATCGTAAAGTACCATAAAATCGGCTTTTCGAGTCTAAAGTCAATGAAGTACTCTGAAAATTTGTGATTCAGTTTTCCATATTTTTTAAATCCTCAATTTAATTAGTTTAATTTGTCAAAAAATTCAGTTTTATTACTTTAAAAAACACGATTAAAGGAAAAAGTAAAACCATGATGTGGAAAAAGAAGCCTAATGACCTCTTACCTGCGCCCGCTCAATGAAGATGACGATGAAGATGATGATGATGTTCAACTAGAATTCAGATTGTATATGAACAATATTCCGCTCCTATTTATTTCGGCGATGATTCAAAGTTCTTAATCACAAGCATTGCGGCAGTCCTTAGCACGTCGTCACTTCGTCTATCGCTTTCGATGCAGCTTTAATACTGTTTTTTGCCAAAATAATCTCATTAGAGACACTAAGTGATGCATCGACAATGTTTAGAATATGAAATTTCGTCAATCTTTTGTTGATGAGGCTCAAAATTCTCGTATTGTTTTTAATGATTTTTAATATGAAGATATTCTTCTTTCCCTTTGAGTTAAGCTTTAACTATTTTAGTTTTGAATTGAAATTGTATTATGTATATAACCAACAAAAACCTTTTTTATAAAGAGAAGAAAACTGAATTATCTGGTGGTACTTTGAGCCGAATACTTTACGAATGTGAACTAAATGCGTGTTGGTCTAAAAAGATTACGATATTTACTCAATATATATAAATAAGTTTAAATCATCTTTAAAAGTGTTTCTAAATATATATTTACATTAACAAAAGTAAATAAATAACAATAGTAATGAAAATCCTCTCAACGTGTAATAATTAAATTTTAATTGAACGATCTTCAGAACTGGAATGGAACTTTAAGTTGCATCAAAAGCTCAAATTTGTTTTTTTTAAATTACGAAAATTGTATGCTTGAAACCGTTTTAACTCGCACGCGTTTCTGCCCGAAGCAATGATGGCCAGCCTGACGCATTCCGAGTCTTATTTACTTACAAAACAGAACGACTCATCAACTCTACAGGCGTGTAATTGGCGCGAAAGATTTTTTATTCCTATTAAATCGAAAAAGACCATGAAACAACAGATATGAATGATGGAACAGAATTTTTTTCAATTTTAATAATATTGCAGAAAAAGTGCAATTGGCTAGAACAATAGATTCCAAGTTTTGATTGATGGCATTGTTTGCATTATATTGTTTTCATATTATTTGTAGATTTTTTACAATAAGATTGATTAAATATGTATTGTATAAAAAATTATTTAATTAAAATAAACTATTTTTAGATCATGAGTTTTGTTTCCACTTTAATGTAAAAAAATTCTTCTCAATATTATCGAGTGCTTTTGATTTAATTTTTTTTGTTTACACCAGCCCTCTTCCTAATGTCACTAAACATCACTGGTTCTTTTTGATCGATGATGGAATAAACATTTTCTTGGTTTTCATTTTTGTTAAATCTAAGAAAACTTCATTTCGAGAAGATTCAACCCACTAATTTACAATGTTCCTTCTGAGAATATTTCAATGGAATTGTGTTTGAGCTATTCAAGTGTATAAATCAGTTGATGCGTGATCAATAAGATGATATAAAACGAATGAAAAAGCAATCTAGCTTTTTAAGAATTTTAAATAATATATAACTTTTGCATATAAAATATCTAAAGTTGAAAATCTCTGATAAATGGAAAGATTACATGAGCTAAGCGACATTACGGTCCAAGTGAAAACATGCTCACACGGAAGCTGAAAATACATCAAACTTTGCCAAGATTGAAAGGTGTGCAGCATCGATTCGGTAATGGCATGGAAAAAGGGTACTTAGAGCTTATTAAATCATCGAGAAGAGCCGGTAGAGCGCGTCAGAGAAAAGTTCGTTGGTGATTGAATGAAGGCTTTGGTGCCGTAGGTGGGTGGTGAGTTCACCTGGACAACGTTACCTTTGCTCTGATTGGTGGGTGAATCAGTGATGGGGAGCTTGTTCTGTTGTTTAGGAGACGCTACTGCGGAGACGTAGGAGCTCACTTCTGACACTCCCGAAGCGATGCTCAGCTGGCTCGAAGACGTGTCTTGCCCCTTCTTTCGCCTCCACCCTCCCATCTTTCTCTGCAAAAACTCCTTCATGGAGGTAAGCCCCATTTTCTGAAAGTTTGGAAAACATAAAATATCAACGATTAGATTTCAAAAAGTATTGATTTAAAACCGTCTAATTATTTAATAAATTGTTTATAATATCGTTTATTTCCTTTAATTAGCGTTAATTGATAAATCAGAATTAATTTGTTTCAATTGAACGTTGCAATTATCTTGTGTAAATATCATCAGAGGCACAAAGCAAGGCAGAAAAGTATGCAAACAATGCAGGTATCATTGACATCCGAGATAAATGACTCAAAATGGGCTTCAAAAACGAAGTATGTAATAATGAAAATAAATTTATCGACTTGAAATAGGACAATTTATTCGATTATTTAAAAAAATAATAAAATTTAATCAAACTTTATATTCATGCTAATCCCTTACACACCTTTTCGGCATTTTCAGCAGCGGTAGCAAGCTCGTCATTGACCACCATGTCTGTGGTCTCCCAGAAGAAGTAGCCGATGCGGAGGCTGTAGTAAGCCATGAAGATGCCCACCCACAAGGAAGCGATCACGATCCACATGCCGAAGAACATCCTGTACCACTTGATGAAGTCTTCGCTGCGTGGAATGACTGTGGGAGGGTTGTGGTTGTTGTGTAGTGTGGTAGTGGTGTGGGAGGGTTGTGGTTGTTGTATAGTGTGGTAGTGGCGTGGGCGGGTTGTGGTTGTTGTGTGGTGTGGTAGTGGTGTGGGAGGGTTGTGGTTGTTGTGTGGTGTGGTAGTGGTGTGGGAAGGTTGTGGTTGTTGTGTGGTGTGGTAGTGGCGTGGGAGGGTTGTGGTTGTTGTGTGGTGTGGTAGTGGCGTGGAAGAGTTGTGATTGTTGTATGGTGTGGTAGTGGTGTGGGAGGGTTGTGGTTGTTGTGTGGTGTGGTAGTGGCGTGGGAGGGTTGTGGTTGTTGTGTGGTATGGTAGTGGCGTGGAAGGGTTGTGGTTGTTGTATAGTGTGGTAGTGGTGTGGGAGGGATGTGGTTGTTGTATAGTGTGGTAGTGGCGTGGGAGGGTTGTGGTTGTTGTATAGTGTAGTAGTGGCGTGGGAGGGTTGTGGTTGTTGTATAGTGTGGTAGTGGCGTGGGAGGGTTATGGTTGTTGTGTGGTGTGGTAGTGGTGTGGAAGGGTTAGAATGCTTAAAGTAAAAGCATATTAATTCACAAACACACCATTTTCTCCTGGCATGTAGTCGGAAAAGCCGAGAGTGATCAAATAAACCACGCAAAAGTAGGCCGTTTCCAAGAAGGTCCAAGGTTCGATGGTGCTGATGATAGCGGCAGGAATAAGCATGAAGAAAACCAGAGCGACGAATGCCAAAAAAAACTGCCGAATGAGCAGCAATTTCGTTCTTCCCGAAGGTTTTTCAGCAACTTTCGAGCAAATCTTCATCGATAAGGCCGAGAAGATGTCGGTGCTGGAGTAGACAATGAAGAAGACGTAATAGCCGGCGAAGAGGAGATAGAAAACTGAAAAGATTTGACCGCCCACAGTGGTCAGGTCCATGTTTCTGATACCTGTGGGAAGTTGGCATTTAAATGAGATTTGATTCAGATTGTAAAACTAACTCTTCTAGTACTATCATTCTTCTTCCTGTGATTCAGTAATAATGCTTATAGTGATTTCAACGTAGACAAAAATCTGAAGCTCACCAAAACCACAGAAGTAACAACAAGCTATCATGATCGAAGATCGAATGTCAAACTTCTCTCTGCCGTATTATAAATTCAAACGCTATTTAGTGTATTTCTAATTAATAAAACATAGAATTATAGATCACATAAATGAATTTTTAGTTATATTTCAAATGTAAAAAATTAAGATATAACGATGAAGTAAAAAGTAAATTCATTGTGAGTGCCTGTAGAAGATGGAAGATTGGTCGTTCATGAGGATGAAACCTTCGCTCATCCTGGCGACGATGCTTTGGAACTCGAGAAGATCTGCGTCCTTCAAGCAGGAGTTGTTTGCTGTGGAGGTTGGGATTAGAAGGGGTGAATGATATCAGGTGGCTGTTGTGGTAAGAGAAAAAGCAGTTGCAACGATAATGTAAATTATTTCACTTAATGGTGAGCTTATAAAATTGTTTCACGACTTAAATTTGTCAAATAAAAATATTGACTTTTGAGTTCATCGATCGAAGCCTTGGCGGACAGCCTGGACTCTTGCTCGGTGTCTCTTTCGAGCAGCATGAAGATTGCCCCTCCGATGAAGGAGTAAACAAGCAGGAAGACGATTGTAAGAATAAATGTTATTTTCTTCATCTTTTTCTATCAAGACACTTTTTTTGGCTCCTATCGGTTGTAAGCGCGTCGTTTTTGTGAGCTTAGTTGGTGAAAATATGAATAAAAAAAATACTTCAGTGTTTTTCTTCGATTTTTTAAGAATAATTACGATTAAAAGATGTTATTTGATGGCGGATTACACGTTTATAAACAAGTCATTTGTCTTTTAGTTCTCAACAAAATCATTTTCGATCAGTAACTTAACAAAGGCTGATAACATTCTTTTAGCCTTAGAAATTATCATCTTAAAACATGAAATTTAGTAAATGGCCACCTATTTTTTATTAACTTAGTGAGGCGTGTTGCTGTGTGAAACGAGGCTAGAGAGAGCTGACAATAGAGTTCCATTGTAAGCTGGCTGTCCTTCGAAAACAGGTAACTAATGTTTATTCAAAAGTTATTTTTGAACGCCTTTAAAGTTTTTTTTGGATATTTTCACTATTGGTATTTAATTTCAACTTCATTAGATGATTGAGCAGCTGAAATTGGGTGTTATTTCACATTTTTTATGATCACATCTACTCAACTTTAAAAATTCATCGACTGATTTTCTTGAAGTATTCAAAACATTTTTTTACAGACATGCATCTGGCTCTCTTATTTGATTCCATTTTGGTCTATTGAAGGTTTTATCCTGTCGAATTAAGAAAAATATACATCTAAAAATGTATTTATTGCCTATAAATTATAGACTATTTAAAACCCTTTTTTAAATAACAAAAAATTATATTCATTAAAGCATTTCTTAGGTGCTCAAATACTTCGTTATTTGGAATCTTCTGCTTCACTATGGCAACGTTGTTCAATCACCTGAGAGGTACTGTAAAATTCTTTAAAAGCTAAAAAGTAGCAATTCGCATCCTTGCTTTTATATTGAAATAAATATTAAAACATTAAAAAACATTTTAACCAATTAAAAAACAAATAAAAAGATTTGGGCAAACACTGACTGCAGCATGGAGTGGAGCAATGGAGAAAGCATATACAATCTCATACCGAAGGAGGTCTCCAAGAAGGAACGATCAGTGAAGTAGGCGTGACAAATGGCTTAATTCTCGATTCTCCATTGCAAAGCATGTTTGGACAATTATCTGATATTTTGGTAATTTGTGATTGATTTTGATTTTTTGGGTGTTGCATTCAAAAATGAATGTTGAAATGCGTTCTTTCCTTTAGGTTCAAGTCGAAGTTCAACCAGCCTGAAGCAGACAGCAGCGATGATCAGCAAAAAAGAGTTTACATCAACACCCAGAAAGCTCTCAACAACAACCACCAAAACATCGAAAACAACAACACCACCAAGTTTTACAAGACCATGGGGCCTGCCAAGGTGCACTTGAGGGGTCCTGATCAGTTTCTCAAAGGAAAAGAGAAAAGCTTCATTCTACCGAAAGGTTGCTGAAGTGAATTTCGTTGTTGCTGTGTTAGTGTTGTGTGCTGCCGTTGCAGTTTCCCTCTCAATCTGAAACACATAACTTCCATTTTCATTTTTGTAGAATCTTATGAGGATAATCGCCAAGCGAAGATCTCGAAACCTTTAAAACACTCACCCGACACAGGTGGAACATTCAAATACAACGACGAAAACAGGAAGGCTCAAGTGCCCAAGTTGTCTGAGAAGCCTGTGATGGGCTTGCGGAGGAAGGTGAACTACATATCCGAGAATGCCATCAAGAACATCAGGGCAGCAGCGAAGGTTCCCGCCAGAAACGTCGTCGACTCGTGCAAGGGAAGCAAGCAGAACATCGAAGTGTCCGGTCTGGAGCCTGTCTTCGTCTTCAAGAAGGTGGGGGTTTGATGAACACTGTTTGTCGCTTGAGAGGTGAAGTCAATTAAGATTTGAGCTGAGATGGGTAAAACAGATACTCAAAAGATCGATTGGAACAGTCAATCAATGATGATTAAATCAATCAAAAAAAGTTATATAACGCTTTTTAGTAGATTCAAGCGCCGCCTTCCACACCAGGAGTACGGAAGGACGCCAGAGTACCTTGACAGAAGGAAGGAGGAGATGGCGAGGAACGAGGAGTGCATGAGGGCGTACATGAGGGAGAGGGGCAAGGAGGGCGAGATGAGTGCCATGAGTGAAGCAGACAAGGAGAAGATAGTGGCTGGACTGAAGGACAACTGGGACTTCTTGTACAAGGTGCTTATCGCCGTTTCATGCTTTTTCCTTCTTTTAGGGATTTGACATTAATGTGGAAAAAATAATTTTAAAATACCATCTGGTGTTTCTTCAACGCTTTTAAACCTCAGCATCACCACCACCACGGCAGGAGTACCTGGGCATGTCGATGGTGATTGACACTCCAGCGAAAAAGCAGCACAAGGAACGCCTGGAGGAACTGATGAAGCAGCTCGAGAAGGACGTCCAGCTGCTCGAAAGCCACCACACCATCTACGTTGCCGACTACTGAAGCCTTCCTGCTGGACCGTTCTCTGTGTGTGCCAGTTTTGAAGTTAATGATTTCTGAAACATGGTTTTAATCAATCAATCAAGCAATAAAATAAATTTTTATAGCACTTTGTCATAAATTCCAATTTACTGGTGTAACTAAATGTTAGACGTGGTTGGACAAATGAATTGTGGGATTATTATGCAGTGACTGCAATGAAACAAAAACATGTTTATTGAAAATATATTTAAAAGTTGTATACTGACTTCAAGTTTCAATCATCTCTTTTTTTGTTGTTGATTAGTTTATAGATATGAAAAGATTAAAAAACTAATTAGCAGTTTGAACGACAGTGTCATTTGAGTGATTCTCAAAAATATTACAATTCTAAAAGCTAAAATGAAAAAACAGAATATCGAAACTGTGGAGGTCAAATTTCAAGATTTTGACATAAATTTAAAGAATGAGTTACATTTTTTAATTTAAAGGTGGGCGGTTGTAGAAAAGTTTGAGGAATGTCGCTATGAATAATGTCGATGTATCGAGAGTCATCAGCCTTTGAAAAGTGATACTTAAAATATTCAAACGTGATAAAAGAGCATAAATAGTAACTTTTTAATAAGATGCAGACTGGATGAGGTGAAAGATAAATATTGGCAGTATTGCAGCATAAATCGAGTATGGATAGGCAAAATAAATGGAAAATACATAATTTTTTATTATTCATATAGGTTCAAAAAAGAATCTTGAACAAAATCAAATCTTTCTTGAAAATATAATATAAAATAATTCATATTTAGACATTAAGATAATTTTAAAATTTTCCAAAAAGATAGAATTAGAATTACTTCAAGAAGATTAATGAATTCGAGAATAATGTATCAAAAGATGTTAGCAATTCAATAGTTTAAAAAAATACATTTTTATAATACAAGCCTTCACACTCACAATTTCTTTCACACAATACCATTCCACCAAAACCAACCGAACCACGACAGAACTCCAACTAGCAACAACACTACAACAAAAACCCTTCCACCTAATCCACATACACAAACTTCCACCGCTGGTTCTCCCCGCCATGGAACTTATATTTGATCAACGATGCCCCATTCATCCTGCTCTCGCCCTTCACGTCGATCACCATTTCGGTGTCGTTCTTGTTCTGGATTCGGTCGCCAACGATCGACCAGTACTGATCAAGATTCTCCGGATTGAACGGCACTACCTTCGCTTTGTCCTCTGACGACCGTTGAAGTGGTTGTGATGGTGGATGCGTTAGTGAGCGAGAATGGTAGTGGTGGTGATGGTCCGAGTAGTGTACACTATTTAGTGATTGAGGTTATATTCTCAATGATCCAATTTCTAACGATTCTTGCATTCAAAAAGCACAACCACTACCACAACTCCAGAAAAACCAAACTACCACCATCACAACTCCCAAACCACCATCAAAGGCCCACCAATCCCCACTATCACCCCATAAACCACCAAAACACCACCACCCGGCCACCTGAAGTATCCAGGACGTATCCATTAAGCTTAGACCTCAGAAGACCATGCTCGTCTTCATACCAGAGTTGGTTGGCGCTGGTCGGCTTGTTGCGTTCGTAGAGAATGACGTAGGCGCCTGCACTGGCGTTGTTGCCCCTCACGTCTAACACCTTGTGGAGTGCGGTGGTTCGGTGTAGTAGGGTGGAATTATAGTGTTGTGATGTGGTGTGGTGGAATTATAGTCAAGTGGTAAGGATGGGGTGGATGCTTGATGATGTGGTGGTGTGGACTTATGATGGGGTGGTAAAATGGTAGTTGGTGGTGCGGTGGAGTGGATTTATAGCCCTGACCTTGTCACAAACGAAACTCTCGATGTAGAAGCACTTGGCAGGCCTGTGCATCGTTGAAGACAATGCAATTTTAATATTTAGTCGCAAGTTGATTGGTGATTAAGAAGTAATATAGGTTTAGATTGATGCCAGTTATGATGATGATGATGGTGATAATGATGATGATGATGATGGTGCCGATGATGATGATTATAAGTGACTCACACGTGACAGAACTCCCACTGCTGGTAATCAAGGCCCTGGTCCTGTCCAACTGAGATCTTGTCGTTATCTTTGATTAAGTAATAAAAATAGTTAAACAAATGTAGCGCTACACTATTTAATAAAAGTGAATTAATAATTCATGACCAGCTTAACCAGACAATAGACTTTTATGATAGAAGGTTCAAGAACACTGGAGAATAAGAATAATATAAATAAATGGAAATCGGAAACGAGAATTTCGACGATTTTAAGATTTTTAAGAATATAAATTTTTTATAAATTGATAATTATTAAATATATTAGCTTAATCGTTAACTTTAAAAAATGTTTATTCGACGTTATCAGATGCCCACCTTCGGGGTCGGTCTGGATAATGAGTGAGGGGTCATGTTTGTTGATGAGCATGTTGTCTCTCAACAACCAGCCCTGCATCTTGTTGTAGGGGTCGAAGCCCGAGAGAATAAGACCTGTTTCTTCGATGGGAGGGAGGGTGGGGGGTGGTAGTAGTAGAACCAGTAAGCAAGAAACGAATAAATGAATACCACTTTCAAAAACTACAATTTAATAAATCATAAAAAAGATTCATTCGGTACCATTGGCCTCGATGGCGAAGTTGCGAAGACAACTCCTGATGGTGCCAGTGAGATCGTCGCTGTAGAACTGTTGCTTGGGCAGCGAGTTGGAAGGGACGAGGTTCGAGTGAACCAGCTGCAAGGCACTGCCTTTGACCACAGCCTCACCAACCACCTCCAGCGTCTTGCCGCTCCTTCTACTTCGGATCATGAACACTTTGCCGCTGCCTTCGTGTCTTCGGTGTGCGTGGTTTGCTCTGATTATTGGCTTGCATAGGGTAATGAGAAATTTCAAAAACTTAAGTAAAACTTTTATAATCTTGAGCATGTCCCTTAAACACTCATTCTAGCCCCTTTTAAACATTGCTTAACATTAAACATCAAACAAGACCAACGCGATAGAGATGGACTGGCGCGGCAAGAAGGCAAAGTCCCACAGGGCGTCTGCCTCACTGGCGACAGCAGCCCTCGACATAGCGACCACCCTAGGTCCTCCCAGGAAGATGTTTCCTGATTTGGAAGACAGGATCATGTTGCTGTTGCTGAGGCTGACGATGCGACAGTTATCCTCCACCACCCATCCACCTTTGTCTTCACTCAGGTATGGGTTCAAGACCACTTCGTTGCTTTCTGGACGAGATGTGTGTGGTTGATTTGTCGATGCTTGAAGCTATTGAACAAATGATTCTGTCAAACCATCCACTCCATCACTTTCTAGACCAAAGTCATAACTTTTCTCTAATTTCAGCTACCGTATTAACACTACGCACTATTCCAAGTTAAGAACCTTTCCATCCATCAATCTCCCCTCCTCCTCCCAACACTGCATGTGCCTCTCCACTAAGCCTTGCCACTACTCACTATTAACATCAACCAGGAAGTCGTTCATCTTGCTCCTCAGTCTGCCCCGTTCATCCTCACACCACAACTGATTGTCTGCCATGTCTCCCTTGTTTTCGTACAGAATTACCTGTCATAGATATTTGCGTATGTTGAGTTTGAAGGATTTTTATTTAAATATATAAAAATAGGCATTTTCATTGTTCAGATAGCGAGTTAAAAATAAGCGAGATAAAAATGGCCTTATTATTATTATTATTTTTAATATTTTTATTCACTTTTATACCTTAGCACCTGCGGACTTGTCATCACCCCTCACATCAACCACTAAGCCTGGCTTGCCCCAAGACTTGATGTAGAAGTATAAGGCAGGTCTGCGCTTGCAAAAAAAAGAAAAATGTTGGAATTAGAAAAAATACTTGAATTCTATCCATATCACGATAAAGATCCTGAAGAAATTTACAAGAGATTCTAGAATAAATATTTAAAAAATATTTAGAATAAATATTTTAAACATATTTAGAATAAATATTTTAAACATATTTAGAATAAATATTTTAAAAATATTTAGAATAAATATTTTTAAAATATTTAGAATAAATATTTTTAAAATATTTATTTATGAGTTTCTTTTTTGCAAACATCCACAAAGTTCTCACCGGTTCTGGATTTTCCACCTCTGCAAGATGTTCTGATCATTGCGAAGTTTTAACTCAACCTTTGTGCCTCCCACCAACTCCACTGCCAGCTTGGAGTTGTTCAAGCAGATGAGGCCGGTGTCCAGGTATAAGTTCTTGTCTGCATTGAATTTCTTTGAAACCACTACTTTGTTTTCTGGTCAGAAATTCAAAAAACTTGAAAATAAAAAATAATAGTTTATTTTGAGACTATTATTTCTAATTTTTGCTAATTGGAAAAATTGATTTAACACATCTTAAGTAACTTAAGTTAAGTTGTTGGCAGAAACATAGTTTAGTTAGCCAATGGTAGTACCTTAAAAACTGAATTTTCTATAAAGTTTAAACTTTAAAGTATAAAGTATAAAATTTATACTATAAATAGAGATGTTTCCCTACCAGCTGCTTCTAAACTACTCAGTGTCTTTTTGTTGAAAATACGTTGTTGATACGAGTTGTAGAACCACAGCTGATTGTCATTGTTGCCTACCCAATCCAGTTTCAATGAGGAAACTTTGATGCTGTTCTCATCTAATGGATCACTTTCTAAAACAAGTTTGTCATTTAGTTGAGATCGGATCAGAAAATATTTTCCTGGTCTCACAATAACCATATCTTTCTCCATTAATGATTCTAGGTTCTGGATTTGTGGGTGTTTTAGTCACTTGAAAAGTGATTAAAAGTTAACTTTAGTTTAAATTTTAAAACTTAATATACATGGAATCCATATATATATAAATATATATATATATATATAGATCTGTATGGAATTAGAATATATATATTATAATTCAACTTTAAAATTACATTTATTAATTTTTAGCTAATAAATTTTTTAATATATCCATTATAAGTCAAAAGATTAAAGTGTTTGAAAACATCAGGACATGCATGTGTATCTTAGATAAATGAGCATTTGCAGGATTAATTCAAAAAAATAAGATAACTTCATCGTTTCAGAAAATATGGAACTACACCCGTTTAAGTTCATTCAACATGCAGCAGCCTCTCAAACTTCTTGCAGAATCCTAATTAACTTCCTATAACAAACCTACCTTCGTTTTTAAATTTTATTTTTGATGAATTTATTTATAAATAACTTTGTTTCATGCATTTTATTAACAATTATTTATTTCAATTTATCTAACATAGTAGGTCGACTTGAAGCTCCAATTCATTTAGAATTTTTAAAGCATTTTCAAAGCATTTTTAAAGCAATACATCCAAAAAGATATATGCACAATAATATTTTATTTAGTTTTGTTTCAAGTTTTAAAAAATAGAGCTCATATGATGAAAAAAACTAAATATCAGTTCCAAAATGCGCAGACTGTGAAAAGCAAGTTTCTTTTGTTAATGGAACGTTGCAGAGCTTGGAGAACGGTTTGTCTTTTTATCTGTTTAGTTAGCTATATAAAAATAAAAACAAAATCAACATGAACGCTAGTTGTAACAACAACAGAAACAGCTTCAACTAAAGGAAAAACAGAAACAGTTTCAAGTCAAGCAACAACTGAAACAGACGTTTCCACAACAAAAACATCTAAAATAAATGTAAACACTACATCTAATATAGGAGTAATTGAAACAACTATAGCCACAACACCATCCATTGAAACATCAACAACGACAGCTACAGCTCTTTTAAGTGCATTAGAACAGAGTATACAAATATATTATAATCTGAAAAAATTGAAAATAAATGTAACAGAAGATTTCCTAAAAATAACCGCAGTCACAAAGAAACCTCTCGATGCATATGCTATTAAATCCGATTTAAAAATTACGACCAGACCAGCTACAACTCCTAAAAGAGTCACAACGTCAACAAATTCAGCTACAACCACTGATGAAATATCTGATACTACTTCTAATTATTCTACATCGACTCTCAACAATATAACAACTACCTTTACAACAACTTCTACAACAACTTCTGTTACAACACCATCTGCCACAAAAAATTATTTTACAACAACTTCTGTTACAAAAACTTCTATTTCAACAACTTCTATTTCAACAATTTCTTTCACAACAAATCTTGCAACAACAACACCAGGAATTGTTTTAAAACTCGGCAGCAAGTGCGTACCAGGCTTGAAGTGCCGACATTTCGTCGACTTTTCCGAATGCGACGAAGACATTCCTGGGGACGTGTGCAGGTTTGGAATAGTTGAGAATGCTTCATTGCTAAAAGGAACAAGCGAAAAAACTTAATGATCAATTCTACCTTGATTATCTCAATCTTTTTCAATAAAATGGTAAAACAATTTTGAATGCCTTTTTTCCCATCCACACAAGGTGCCTATTTGGCTTCGTGACAGACCTGTCTGGAAACCGATGCATAAAAAGTCCGCTTCCAAACACGATTAACCCTTTTTGATAAACAATATAAGTTGTATTTGCCGTTGCAGTTAATAGCTTCTTCTCACCTAATGCAGGACAGCTGGGCAGTGAATGTGCAACTGATGGCGAATGTAACACAGTGCTTGCAAATACGAGATGCCTCAGGGGGGTTTGCGTGTGCGAGAAAGGTTTCAAAAGCGCCTCAAGCGAAAAGTGCATTCAAGGTGAGAAGTATGAAGAAGTATTTTAGAAAGTTTAGGTTTTATTATCTTGCAGTTCATTCGCGTTTACTCAACGTCAATAAAACTCGTCTTTGCATTGTTTTCTAGGTTTATGGCGTGGTTCGGTTGAGTTATAAAACAGGCGATTGATTAGCCATGAAATTTTTGTATATTTAAAATAACTCTTTTCTAAATTTAACTTTGAGTAGAAAGATGGTTGAATACCCCGTTTCAACCAACCAGTCTTTCTGAACGACACTTGCACGGAGGAATCGCACTGCAGTTCCTACATCAGACACTCCACATGCAGCAAGGAGTTATGTGAATGCCTGAATACATACACACCCTCTGGCAACCTCGATCGCTGCTTGCCAAGTTTGGAATTTTCAGAAAATTGAATTTATGAAAATAAAATATGCAAAATATACTTTAAAATATATTTTACTTTATCAGTTAAATTTTAAACATTTCATAATTTAGTTTTACAATTTACCATCATCTCTCTGCAGTTCCCTTGGAGGAAGCTTCATGCATTACTGACAAAGACTGCTTCCACTATTCCAACCACACCACATGCCAGAAGGGTAGATGTGTATGTATCGTAGGTTACATCCTGAAGAAATACGCCAAAGAAAGCCTTAAAAGAAATGCTAACTATTTGAAAATAAATGGTGGAGAAGATAATAGAATGGGGCATCTAGATGGAAAGTTTCCGAAAGAAGCAGACAAAGATAATGAACAACAAAAAACTGATGAAGATAGTTTTCTGAATCACAGAACATGTGAAAAGTATCGTGTTTTTGATCCTTGCTCTGATAACATCAGCTGTTCAGCCTCTATTGCAGGCAGCTACTGCACGGTCGAAAAGTTCTGCTACTGCCTAAAAGGTTTTGAGCTGAGGAATGGCAACGAAAGGTGCGAAAAAAGGAAGATAGGAGATGCTTGTTCAAAAGACTCAGACTGTTCAGCTGCAGTGGAATACTCGAAGTGTGGAGAGAACACTTGTGTGTGCAGCCCTGGCTTGAGAAGTGACCACGAGGACACTTTCTGTGTTGAAATAGAACTTGGTGACGTGTGTTTGAGTTCAGAATACTGCCTTGAGGCAATCGAGAAAAGTGTTTGTGGTGAAGGTGTGTGTGCTTGTGAGCTTGGATATGCACCCTCCAATACCACCTTACAACGCAACATTAGGGGTGCGGCTCGTCAGAGGTGTGAAATGCTGAAGCTTGGAGACGGAGGCTGCAGGAATGACACAGACTGCCAAATCTTCAGCAGCGACTCAGCGTGCTTTAACCATTCCTGTAAATGTCGCAAGAATTACTACACGAAAGAAGTTAATGATATAAAGAGATGTTTACCACGGAAACTAAATACTGGAGTTTGTTTCAGCAACCAGGAGTGCATAGAATCGGTTGATAATGCAATCTGTGGAAAGGATGGAGTGTGCGTGTGCGCATTGGGTTTTGTGGAGTCTTACAAAGGCATTGAGATGCATTCATCTAGCGATAGTTTCTGCAAGGCACGAACTTTAGAAGACAATTCAACATGTAGTCTCTCAGCGGAGTGTGAAGCTAGCATAGGTGGCTCAGCATGCCTCAATGCGACGTGTCAGTGCCAGTCCAACCACATCGCCATCAACTCAACCTCCTGCAGACGTCGTCAGGTGTACGACAGTTGCTTTTCGAACGAAACATGTGAGCTTTTCAGCTTGAATAGTCACTGTTCGCCAGGGTGGCAGTGTGAGTGTGAGTTGGCCTACGTACCTGCCGATGATCTCATGTCATGTCTTTTGAGGAAGATAGGAAGTGTGGGATGTGAAATTGACTTTGAGTGTTCCAAAGCAGTGAAAAACAGCATTTGTCGTGGCGAAGAGTGTGTGTGTGAAGTTGGATATGGATCTGGAGATAACGGAACAAAGTGTGAGAGGGTCCGAATAGGAACTGCGTGTGGGGTGGATCAAGAGTGTAATCAATCCATCGACAACAGTTTCTGCTTCTTCAGTCCCACCTTCAACTCATCCTCATGTGAGTGCCAGTCAGGTCACAAGGCTGTGGAGACGATGCTGGAATGTTCAAAGTTCCGGATCGGAGATTATGGTTGTTTGGAGGACCAAGCGTGCCAAGATGCAATCGAAAGTAGTTTTTGTGAGACAAACACTTCGAGGTGTTTGTGTGTTATGGGGTATGCTGTGAGCGCAGAGAGAGATTCTTGTGTGATAAGGAAGATAGGCGACACAAATTGCGTTGCAGAACAAGACTGCAGTGCTTCAATAAGCAATGGAGACTGTTCACAAACGGGCGAATGCGTTTGTAAAGTAGGACATTACCCTTCTCCCTCCGATGTCTACTCTTGCCAACGGAGAAAACTGGATGACGGAGTGGGCTGTCTTGAGGGCATTGACTGTTCATCGGTGATCAACAGCAGTCGGTGTGAGGAGGGACATTGTGGCTGTGTGACAGGCTACATTGGCGAAGATGACGACCAGCACTGCAGACCTAGAGTGCTTGGAGACATGTGCGAAGAGACCACTGATTGTATCACTGTAATGCCGTTCACCAGATGCTCCAGAGAAGAATGTGTTTGTCAGTCGGGATATGCCAAAGTCAAAGTTGGTGTTTGTCAGAAGAGAAGAATCAGAGATAAGAACTGCGTCATCAACCCCGATTGCTCCGACGCGGTGACACACAGCCAGTGCAAGGTGGTCACGGACAATAAATCGAGAGTGACCATTTGTGAATGTCTTCCAGGCTACTATGAAGATCTGAACGGGACTGTCTGCGTCAAAAGTAGGTCTTTTAATATTTTTCCAGTTTTTTTAATACCATACCAACTACTGCCTCTTTCCACAATGAGCCCCCATACAAACCACCAGGACAGATTGGTGACCAGTGCAACCAGAACAATGACTGTTCGTATGCGGTTTCTTTTTCAGAATGCAAGTTGAACAACTGCACATGTGACTACGACCACATTGTCCTGCCTCACAACTACAGCGTTTGCATAGATCGTGAGAATGCGTGTTCTTGCATACGTGTCGAAACGACTGGGAATAAAGCGTCTATTTGATATATATTATTAATTAAATTATCTCCTGTAATATATTAAGTTAGTATGTTTCTCGGGTAACGGGATTTATTTAACGATGTATTCAATCTTTTACATTCTCCCCTTTCGGCAAGGCCCTGTTATAGAGCAATACGATGCAGTTAAAGTGCTGTCTGAGTTCAGAACCACGCATGGATGTGGAAGAATAGGTTGAAATTTTTTTATACAATTTTCTAATTAGCAACAGAAATATGGATTGATCCACGTGTAACGACAAAAAAACATATAATAGTGAAGTTATTTTCGACTAAACTCCCCAAAACTCCCACAAGTCCTTTAATGAATTCTCTGACCGCACACCATGCCAGGTAGATACCACAAGCTGCACAACCAATGTCCCAGAGCCCTGCCATGCCAGGAACCCTGGCTGCACCGTGGCACGTACATGAAGGAAACCACCTGCTATAGTAGGCCTCTCTTGAGATTTTGCATTTGTTGGAAAACTAAACATGCCTCAAAAGCAATCTTCATACGCTATACAAATTGTTCTTTATATTCTCCATACCTTTTTATATAAGCTTCTGTACAAACTTTTAATGCTCATAAGAGTTCAATCAATCAGTTAATCAAGATTTTAACCAAAACGGTCGGTTATACAGTTAGCATTCTTACTCGATTCTTCAGGGGCAAACGCCTACGTGCTGAAGATGAACCTGAGTGAGGTGGTGGGCAGGTACGAACTGCTCCCACTCTTCTTCAACGAGAGCTTCCTCTTCAACGGCACCTCTGACCTCTACTGGGAAAACAGCATCCGACTAAGCTTCTACGGGGTAGGCTTGTGTTTTTTTGCTTGGGTGGAAATGTAAGAGATGTTTTTAATGTTAGGATAGTTATTAAAGTTGAAAAAGATTCTATAATTAATATTTTGTAATCCTTATGACCTCATTTTGAATTTTTCGGAACAGTTCGACAAGATCGTGAAAAGCTGGAACGACTCTATGAACTATGAAGTACCAAAAGAAAATCAAATACACCACATAGGCTCTGACAGACACAACCACACCAACCCCAACCTCGACAGTAGCCGACACGAGATCCTGCTACTCATTTCTAGATTTCTATCCTCCAATGTCCTCCGTTTCTCGAGGCTTCCAGCAGGCGTTCAAGTTGAAGTGGCCATCTTTTTGAGAATGCCTGCAGACTGGAGTGGAGGGGTCGAACTCGTCAACAAGACCATAGAAAACATGGTGCTGCATTATCTCCATGAGTGAGTGGAATCTTGAAAAAGCTTTTATTTAAGCTTTAATTTTATTCTACTTTTTTATTAAACTGAAATTAGTAATTTTTTGTAACTGCTTTTTTCTCCTCTAAACAGGAGGGATGGAGAAGTCGGTTCTAGCAAAATGCACGTGACGAGACCTTATGAAGAACACGTGCGGGTCGAAGGTTTTCATTTTTGCAAAATTTCTAGATATGAAAACCAACTGCCATTCGCGCTACTTTCCCATTCCATCTTTCAGCATCTCATTCACTCCACTCCTCCAGACTTCGATGAGTGCCACAACAACTACAGCACCGAGGGTCATTCAGGAATCGACCGGATAGACTGTGACTTGAACGCAGTGTGCATCAACACTGTAGGCTTCTACCAATGCCTCTGTAAGACCTCCTACTCCGAGAAGCAGCCCAACAGTCCATTTCAAGGGAGAGTTTGCAAACGTGAGAGTGTTGCTTGAAAGAGTGAATGAAAATCATGTGTCGATTGTTGTCAAAGTCTTACGTCATAAATCAATCAAATAAATTTATATAGAGCTTTATAATACATTCATAATATAATGTTCTGCTATGAAAATGTTTTAGTTAATTTGAATAAAAAGTGGATAAGGTTACGAAACAATGTTAGGAAAGGACAACGTGGTGGTGGAGTTTGAAGTGGACGTCGACATGGCTAAGTGAGGAGACTTTGAGAAATGAACTTTAAAAATGAGTATTTTATCATACTTAGAAAAAAAACTAATTAAATCACTTAATACGTCTTACTCTCATTCCGCAGCTGCACTGGTGATAAGTGCCAGACACCTTGGGCATGTGAGTGTCTAGCTGAACTTTGAGAATCAGTCTAAAAACATTCCAGTTCATCATTGGTAGCTTTGAAAGCTTTCCATGGACATTTTAGTGGAAGCAATCAGTCAAACACCAAAATGATAAATTAAAGCAATCAGTAAAATACCAAAATAATAACCGTCTAATGTCTTCCCCCCTAGTCATCATCTTCGTCACTACCATCATTTTTGGACTCCTTTTCTTGCTCTTGATCGTCGAAATAGTCTGGAGGATGAAGCAAATGAGGTAGACTTACTTTTTAAGAAAACATAAAGCCATTATACAATTTCTGTTCTATTTTATAAATTGTATTTTAATCGTTTTAGAAATTTAATTATTTGTCCAAATTAATTTTATTTTTACAATCTAGCTAATGCGTTCACCTCTCTACAACCTTCCAACCGATGCATTCCCGCCAACAGCAGAGCGCTGGACGAGAAGTGCAAGCGGCAGACGGAAGAAATGGAACGAAAGTTGCTGGAGATGAAGGAGCAGCGGAGAAGAAACATCGACCGGATGCTGAAGGGAGAAAGAGTGGAAGGGTCTGCTGAAGAGAACGATGGAAAGGTCGGAGTGAAGAAGGGTCGAGTGGTTGGAAAGGTGTTTGTCGAGGAGGAGGACAAAGAGGTGCAGACTCTTGAGTGATAAAGGTCTTCAAGCATTTGCTTTGGAAGCTATTTAATGGTGTGCCATCTGTATGTATACGTTGGATGTTTAAAAAATAAAAGATCAGGAAAGTGTTGGCTAGTCCTTCAATTACGCAATTAATTTTGAATAACGCACGCTTCCAAAGTGTATGAAAACCTGCGATAGTGAGAAAAAAACTGCAGAAAAAAAGAAAAGTTTTAAAACTTTTTCTCTGCAGCTTTTTTCATCGTTTTTATTTTCGATACAGGTTATTAGCATGAAATAAAATTGTATGTTAGTTTCAACATTTAAAAAAATTAGTCAATGAAGCAATGTTCTATAATTTACTCAATGATCGTTCATGCAAAGCAGAGTCTAATCACATTTTCAATCAAAAATTATCTGTTGGTAGATGCAGAACTTGAGGGAAGACTAAAGCGCAAAATTTACGGAAATATATCATGAGAATATAGAATTTGAGAGCATTAAACTAGCTAGAATATATATATTGAATTAGAATGAGATATGTTTGTTTGGCAATGCAGAAGGTACAAACAAAGGTTGAGAGTTGTTCAAGAATAAAATGTCGCACAAAAATGCCAAAGATGGTTTCCTAATCTCGTTAAACGACCGTAAATTAGATAGTACCAGCAGATTAACCCTCTAAGATAACTTTCACGTATGATGTAGAAACTTAAAACATTAGCTCCAAATCTCTTGCAAACTGAACTATAAATGTAACGATATTATTAGTATTTTTGAACAAACTCAAAACAAAAGAATAAGATTCGACGGAAACTATGGCGATAAGTGCTGCCATCAGACCTCTTCAACTGTGTTTGAAGGCAGACCCTGCAAGAGAGATGCCTTCTTTCAGTCATGCAAGTTTATTTGATTTGATATAAGAATGATATTATGGATTGAAAGTTAAGGATTAGATAAATAGAAATACTAATATTACTACTACAACTACTAGTACTAATAATAATAACAATAGTGATATAAATAGTAATAAGTAAGACTTGCCTTCTCTGGGTTGTAGCTGATAGAGTGACCAAGAATAGAAAGTACTGACATGACTGGTGTGGTGATGGAGAGTTTTAGTTAAAGAATTAAAAACTATAAACCTTTATTAAAAGCACATAATCTTTACCAGTACTTCAAAAAAAATAACTAAGAAATATCAGCCTTATGAACTGACTCCTCCCTGGTTCAGCCACCCCCTGCACCCGACTCACAGACGACCCAGGAGAGCGCCGCAGTCCCTCCGACCAGCCAAAAAAGCACAAAGCACACACATGCAATGATCTTCAACTGCTGTCGAGTATTCAGGACAACCTCCTTGCCTGTGTGGTGAGGGGTGGCTTAGTGTGGAAATTGCATATTCATGTCATTTCATGGTGAGCCATTTGAATATAACTTGAAATAATTTATTTCTGAATAATTAATTGATGTATAACTAAATCAATCAATCAATCAATCACTAATAATTTGTATAGCGCCCTTTGCTAAGCGAACAAAAGCGCTCAGCCATCACGTCCCAAACAAGTACGTCTTCAGGCCTCGACGGAAAGTTATGAGTGACTTAGTTGAAGTTAAAGAAGAAGGTAAAGAATTCCATAAAAGAGGACCACAGTAAGAAAAAGAACGTTTAGCAAAAGAGTGTTTAACTGGAAAACGAAAAGAACGATTAAAGGTAGATGATCTTAGACCAGATTTAGGGGGTTGTTTAATTAGATTTTTTAAAGATAAATTGGAGCATTACAGTTATGAATTTTAAACATATTTAGACATATTTTAAAAGTCACTCTAGATCTCAAAGGTAACCAATGTAACAAACGAAGATAAGGAGAAATGTGAAAAAACTTAGGAGCACGAGCAACAAGACGAGCAGCACAATTAAAGGTTTTATTTAGAGGAGCTAAAGTAGTATCAGGGAGACCATAGTAAAGAGAGTTGCAATAATCAATCCTGGAGAGAACTAGAGAAGATACAAGAAGTTGCAAGGTAGGATCATCGAGAAAAAGAAGAAGCTGTTTAATACGACGAATGTGGAAGTAACAAGATTTAGAGACAGATAGAATTTGAGGAGCTAAAGACAAATTAGAATAAAAAATAAAACCAAGGCTACGAATGGAAGAGGAAGGGTTTAGAGAGAGTGAAGAGGGGGGAGGCAAAACTAAAGAAGGAAGAGATAGTAAAGACTTTGATTTTTTATTGAAATATCTGAGTTCAAATTTGTCCGGATTAAGTTTGAGAAACATAGAAGAAGCCCAAGAGATTATAGATTGAAGACAGAGAGTTATTTTATTAACAGTAAGGTCAAGAGAAGAGTCAGTGAAAGATGTATAAATATAGGAGTCGTCAGCATAAATTTGACTGTTTAAAGAAGATGACGAAATAATATTAGGTAGTTAAATAATGAACAAACCTTTCAAAGTAAACTTCCGTTCAACATTTTTTTTGAAGAGAAACATTGAAAGACCCATGCTGCATCCAAGCACCAGGAGTAAGGCAGGGTTGGTTATTCTGATGAAAATTTAGTTTAAAAATTTTTAAATGACTATTTTTCAAATAAAGCTTTTAAATCATAATGAAGTTGATATTAAAATAAATAACTATTTTAGTAAAAATATTTTATATGTAAAGATAAATGAAAATTGTATTCATTCAATTGGAAAAAATATTTGTGATTATTTGGTTGTTTAATTTATTATTGAAGATTTTACATGGCAACGACAATGAAGACAGCTATGGCCAAAAGATAGTTGCTGTAGAAATGGTTGATGTTGGAGACAATTCGTTTGATCGATGCATCGTAGGTAGCAGGAAGATCATATTTGTTCTTATTCAGAATTTCCTTGGCTGGCCTCAAGCTACTCTTCAAACCTGCCAACACTTGTCGTAATTCCAAATTAGGAAGAGTTATCGACATTTTTTGTTAGACTGTGATGATATTTTTGATAAATATAAAAATATTTTAAGTTTCATAAACGATAAATGAAGATGTTAAAATGGAACAGTTGGCTGTTTATGGGTGTGGTAAAAAGCGAAACGCGAAGAAAGTTTTTATTTTGAATAAAATTTCAAATGTTAAATTTTTTTGAAATTTATAGTTTTTACTTTCATTTATAAATTTAACAAAAACCAATTGATTAAAAGATAAAAACAGGTTTTTGAAAATTTGTCACATTGCTATGATAAAAACAAAAAATGAAAATTTTTCTAAAAACTGTTATTTTGAAAAAGTTTTTAAAAACATAACTTTTCATTACTATTTTCACTTTTTTCAAAAGCATAGTTAAAAGTAAACTTTAGCTCTATCCACTTATTCCGCGTTTTTATTTTAAACATTTTAGCCTATTTAAATAAAGTGGCGATGATGACGATGATGGATGTGACGTTTTTTTGTGACGATTCTTCAGGATGGCAGCAAAAGATTGTGTTAGTGTTGGCAGTAATCAGATGCGGCACTTAACTTTGCTGCAGTCACCTATGCGTAGTTGCTCTTTGCGATTGATTTTTAAAATGTATATATTTATGAATAAATGTAAAATGCATAATTGGTTTAATTTAAATAAAATATCGAAACCTACTTTGTGCATTTGCAGACAGCTCAGAAACGAAGTTATAGGCAGTAATGCCAGAAAGGAGAGTGCCCTGGCGTACATACCAAAGTCTGCATATTTTTTTTCAAATAAATTTTATTTCTTATTTATAAATATTATTGATAATAGATTATGTTAGTGTATTGGTGAAATACTATCACAAATGGTAAATGATTTAGAAAAAGTCTTAATTAAGATTTTAAATCATTTAAATAATATTTTTAGTTCATTAATAACCTATAAAACTAATTCTACTTTTCTTCTCGAAGGCTGAAGGAGTTCATGGTAGAGGCGGAGAGTTCTTATGATCTGAAGCTGGAGGCGTGCATTGTGCTGGGCAGCATAGCGAAGGGCACGCTTAGGCATGTGAAAGCGCTCTTTGATCATCACGTACATCTACTGCTTGTGCAATGTGAGGCATCATGATAATGATCGTAGGATTCGTGCTTGTGTGAATTGATGGTGTTTGGGGGATGATTAAAAGTGAAAAAAGTTTAAATCTTTCTTGAATTAACACCACTTACTCCTACATCGACTGCGACAAAGGCTTGACAAGTGCCTCGGCATCGACGCCACTTCCCTTCATCGAGGCCTGCTCTAGAGCACTGCGCTCGATGGTGTGTGCGTGCAGTGATGCCTCCGCCTTCGTCTTCCAGGTGCTGCTTATGTGCACAAAATGTCGCTATATACCCTGCACTCTCCATCTCATCACAATACACTCCCCCTATTTCTATCCTTCCACACATTTTCCTTTTTCTCTCTGCCCCGCCTCTCTCTCCACACACTACTTTTCACTCCCCCTCATACTCCTCTTTCTATCATCATCATCTGCATCATCATTATCATCTCCTCCTCCTCCTCTTCCTGCTCCTCCTCCACAGGACGACCAATGCTTGTGCACTCTGGTCGACCTACTGCACAAGTCTCCGTGCTGTCAAGAGTGTGCCCTGCTCATCTTCGCGTACGCCTGCAAGGTGATGATGATGATGATGATGATGGCAGTGGTGGTGATGAGGATAATGATGTTGGTGGTGATGATGGTGGTGGTGGTGATGATGATGGGAAAATTAACAGCATTTTTAAAAATTAAAATACGCTGCATTTCAAATAAAGATAAAGTACAAAAATAATAATAATAATAGTCAAGGTCACCATCTTTCTCCTCCACAACGACACAGACGCCAGAGCAACAACGCCTGCTCAAGAAGCACAACGCCATTGTCGACATCGTCCAAACACTCTCCGCCAAGGCCTACACCGTCGGTGGGAGATGGGGGGGGGGGGGTGGTGGTGGTAATGGTGGATGGAATTAATGATGATATACCGTGGGTGGGGAGATGGGGTGGTGGTGGTGTTGATTATGATTGTTTTTGTGTTTGCGAAGAAAGATGATATTGGTGATGATGACGACGATGATTATGATGATGGCGATGATGATGATTATGATGATGGTGACGTTGATGATGATGGTGGTGATGATGATGATGCACAAGCAGGTGAGGATCGCAGCGCTCAAGTGCCTCTCGTCTCTCTCCTACGAGAACCCTCATGTCGCCTCTGCCATCGTCAACTGTCAGTGCCCTTCTTGGCGCTATGCTTTATAATAAAAACAACAACAACAATAACAAGAATAATAATAATAATAATAATGATAATAATATTATAAATAATAATAACTATATTAATAATTTTAATAATGACAATAAAAATCATAATTGTTGTGTTAATAATTATTATAGTAGTTATGATAGTGTTATTAACCCATTAACGCATGACTCAAAGGAATTAATTAATTTTTTAACATTTTATTGAAAACCCGATTCTAACAAATAAAATCAAAAAATTAGTCTGAAATATTTTATACAAAAAAAGTTATGATGAAAATAAAAAATGTCCTTAAAAAAGGACGCTATGCATTGCTACCGACGGTAATCACGATTCGTGGTAGATGCTGAAGCACTCCAAATGTAAAGCTACATTACATTTAAGGCATTTCTTTTGCACTTTCTTTCCACATTGCTTGAATCTTTTTTGCCCATCTCCAATTTGACTAATAAAATGATCTTATTAGTTTGGATACCACCGATCCACCAAGGCCTAAATCGCTGTTGCAATCTTCCGATGCTCCTTGATATGGGTTTACCAAATAACCAAGCCTATTATTTAGACGCCAAACTGTATTCCCAAACCTTATAGGTTCCCCTCTGATAAGTTCTTTTGATGAATGCCTCCCATAATATGACACGATTGATTCATCAATTGCCAAATGACATTCTTTGGGCTAAAATTTGTAAAATCTGTCATTCATAGCATCAAATAATGGACGCACTTTGGCCATTCTGTCTAATTTATTAGTTTTCTCATTGTCATTGCAATGAAAATATCTTAATAATTATTCAAATCTGTTGACAGTTATAGCATTGCTTACAGCTAGATTGTGTCCATGGTCGCTTTGTTCGCAATACATCCTGCGGTTTGCCATAGGAACATAGTCTCTTGATTTTGAGGGTAGAGCGCTATAGAAATTTATTTGATTGATTGCCTGAAAGAATGAGTATAGGCTATAATTATGCTTTCAGGTTTGCTCCTTTAGCAAACCGCAGGATTTACTGCGAACAAAGCGACCATGGACACAATCTAGCTATACTGTATAGTTATCAACTTGATGACTGTTACATAAAAAAATTAATTAAACAATGTGAGGAAAGACATGTTTTCAAATTTTGATTTGTCGTGTGAACTGTTAGAACTGTATCTGCTGAGAAGAAATCATTGTCATCTTCCAAAATACTAAGGACTTCATGAAGAGCGAATCTGAAAATAATTGTTTTTACCATCAGTATTACTGCATAGTGTCCTTAAAAAAGGACACTCAATAAAACACAGTTTTTGGAAATAATATTACATGTAAAATAAAATTTATTTTAAATAAAGATATAAGAATGAATAACAATGAAATATTATTATACATTATGAATGGTAGACATTAAATAAAATTATAACTAACTTTTTTTCATGAGCCATGACAAAAACACAAAAAATTTAGTTATCGCCTTGAAAAATCAGAATATCGAAACAATCTATCAATTTCAAATCACAAAAAAATTTTTAACAAAGACTTCAGTTTATATAGGACAGGATTAGCTGCAAAGATAATAAATATAATCAAGATAACTATTATTAAAAAAACTTTTTATTGCTGTCCTTAAAAAAGGACAGTATGCGTTAATGGGTTAATAATGATTACTACAAAAATAATAGTTTCAATATAATTATCATGTTTGAAATGAAATCGGTTATGATAATATATTTTTATTAAAATATTTGAATGATCACTACCATGACCAACATGCATCCAAGGCAACACGAGTGAGGGCACATTGCTTGAGAAGGTGATGATGATGATGCGCAAAAACAACACTCTCGACATGCAGTTGAACGCTGCCAAATGGTTGTTGTTGTAGTTGTTGTTCATGTATACTAGTAGTAGTTGTTGTTCATGTATGCTAGTAGTAGTTGTTGTAGTTGTTGTTCATGTATACTAGTAGTAGTTGTTGTTGTAGTTGTTGTTCATGTATACTAGTAGTTGTTGTTGTTCATGTATACTAGTAGTTGTTGTTGTTCATGTATACTAGTAGTTGTTGTTATGTATGCTAGTAGTGGTTTTTCTAGCTGGAACAATAGTATTTTCTGTTTGAGTAGTGTTTGTTGTAGTACTTTTTTTTTCGAAGTTAGAAAGACTTTTTTAATAAAGAGCAAACCAACTGCAAAAGCACCACATCAACAACAACAAACACAACAACACAGCTTGGTCTACCTGTACAGAGCAGATGCCATCAACAAGACGGAAACCAAACTCATAAGCAGGGTTGACTGCCATCATCATCATCATCATTGCAATTATTGATCATAAATTAAAAATAATACTCATTATTATTCTTATTATCTTTCATAAATAAAAATTAAAAATAATAATATAATTTCTCACAAATCAAAATTTAAAATAATCTTTATTTCTATTGCTACAAACAAATCACCCCCAACGCACGCATCCACAGGTGCTCTCGACACTGGTGGAGATGTGTGAGGTGGACATGGTGTGGATGCATCGACAACAGGGGGCGTGGCATCTAGCCTACCTGGTCGAACAGGTGGGGAGTCTAGGGGAGGCTTGAATAGGTGAGGAGAGGTTATGTAGACTATAACCAATCTTATCGGTTCAAAAATACCACTAACATCCATCACCATTACTACCACCACCACTTGACATTCCTCTTTTAAACCACAGGACCTTTCTCTCCAGCGCGCAGCGACCATCTCCGGTCAGTTGCTGACCACCATCAGCGACTACTTCAGCTACCACATCAACGACTTTGACGCTGCCCTGCTGCTCGAAAACTACCACGGCTTCAGCATGGCCGGTTTGATTATGGGCGCAGAGGACAGTGCCAAGCGTCTTGGTGTCGCCAAGATAGATGACGGCGATGCTGTCGTGGTCGCAGTGGTCGGTGGTGGCGGTAGTAGTGATGGTGTGGTTGGTGGTGTTTTGCGAGGTGATGGTGGTATGGTTAGCAAGGTCAGTGCAGCGAGCTTGGCTTCCACCAAGAACACCTCGTTGTCGTCGTTGTCGTCATCACAACCAGTCTCGGCTTCCTCTCTCGCAGCTACCACCACTACCACTCCAATGCTCACTGATGATGTTGACCCTTCACCTGAAGCCAAATCTGGCCTCGATCAGAAAGCAACGTCCTTCTCAGGCAAAGACCACTTCATCTCCGAGCATGACAAGCGCATCCAATTGGTTTGTGCGTCATCATCATCATCTCTATTGTCATCATCATCATCTCCACCACAACCACCATCATCATAACCATCATCCCCATCATCTCCATCATCATCATCTCCATCATCATCATCATCTCCATCATCATCATCAGTACAAACAGCACCTGAACAACCTCCTGAGGATCTCAGCATTCAATCTCTACGCCTCCCTCGCCGCCAACAACGAAGCCATCCGGAAGAAGGTGATGATGATGATGGTGGATGCGATGATGATGATGATAATGATGGATGCGATGATGATGATGGTGATGATGATTATGATGATGGTGGTGGCGATGATGATGAAAAAGATGATGATGATGGTGATGATAATGATGATGATGCAGATCTTGGACTCGGCTTCAGTGGTGGAGTACATAAAGGAGGGCTTGAAGGACCCTTGTCCTTCAGTTCTCAACTCCACCCTCAAGTGCCTCGTCAGTCTCACCAGGTGGGTGGGTGGATGGAGAGTGAAGGTGGGTGGGTGGAGAGGCAAGGTGGGTGGGTGGAGAGGCAAGGTGGGTGAGTGGAGGGGGAAGGTGGGTGTTGAGGGGGTAGGGTTGTGGGGAAGTTGGGTTCAAGGGGAAAGCAGTTGAAGGGATGCTGGGGGGGGGGAGGCGGGGTTGAATGTGAATCAGGGGGTAGATGAGTGAGTCAGAGATTTTTGGATGACTTTTTTCTGTCAGAAACATGAATTAACTGATGGGCACCACGCCAGGTCCGTCAGACAACTCAGAACCAACCTCAACGACAACCTCATCCTCACAACCATCATAGACGTATGTACACACACACACACACACACACACACACACACACACACACACACACATACACACTCACACACACACTCACTCACACACTCACACACATACACACACATTCACACACACATACACGCACAAACAGATATTTTTGACGACGGAGGATGAAGCGACCCTTAGTTACGCCACTGCTCTCTTCCCCAATCTCCTTCTCGAATTCTCTCCCTGCAAAAAGGTGACTCATTTATTAATTTATTTTTTTAAAGTATAATTTATCTTTATTTTTTAATTCATCTCAAAATATATTTTTTCAATATTTCATCGTTTTTCAATTTAAATAACTTTATTGTTCATTTGAATCTTATTGCTTAATCTATCGTCTCTGCACCAATAGTATCAAACTTTGATAAACAAAGTATTTAAAACCAATCACTCCAACCAATCACATCGCAGTTGATCTTCAAGCGAGAGTCCTCACTGGAGGAGAGCAAGCCACCAGTGGTGATGAAGCTGATCAGCCTCACCAGCCACCACAACCACCACATCAAACTCAACGCCATTTGGGCCATAATGGTGATGATGATGATGGAAATGATGATGATGATGATGATGATGATAATGGCAATGATGGTGATGATGATGATGGTGATGGCAATGATGGTGATGATGGAAATAATGATGATGATGGAAATGATGATGATGATGATGGAAATGATGGTGATGATGATGGCAATGATGATGAGGATGATGGAAATGATGATGATGATTAGGATAATGACGACGATGATGATTATGTTGATTAAACGGATGAAAGAACTTCCTCACCACCCTCAACACCCTCACCACTCCCACCACAACTACCCTACTGACAGAATCTCTGCTTCGACCTCTACTACGACGAGAAGCAGGTGCTGAAGGCCTGTCTGCTGGACAACAACCACCTCTTCGACCTCATCAGCACCACTGCGCACGCAGACGTCCTTGAACGCGCGCTTGCCACCATCCGCAACATCCTCTCGGCGCCCTTCTCCTCCTCCCCCTCCTTCTCATCGTCTCCGTCTCTATTCCACGCCTTTCTCTGTGTAAGACTTGAAAGATTGACTGTGTGATCGTATTTAATTAAAGAGATCTTCTACTACGTTCGCTACAACACATCCACCACAAACCAAAAATACATGCCCGCCACAACCACTACCACAACCACACATCTACCACAACACTAGATATCCACCACCAAAACCACACATAAAGCATGCAACAAGCAACACAAACGACAAACGACGACAGCTGGTGGACGGAGTGGTCGCCACGAAGGGCAGGCAGATCATGGAGTGTGTGGTGTACGTCCTCGAGGGTGACTTCACATCGCCTGTCAAGGAACAGGTGCCTGTGCTGGTGGCGGCGATGAGATCGATAAGAAGATCGATCATCATGCTGATAATAATGATTATGCTGATGATTAGGATACGTTCCTTCCACTCTATTCTTGACAATAACTTTTTCCCCTCTTTTTCCTTTCTCATCCTCCTCCTCCTCCTCCTCCTCCTCCTCCTCTTTTTTCTCCTCCTCCTCCTCCTCTTTTTCCTCCTCCTTCTCTTCTTCCTCCTCCTCCTCTTTTTCTTCCTCATCATCCTCTTCTTCCTCCTCCTCCTCCTCTTCCTCTTCCTTCTCCTCCTCTTCCTCCTCCTCCTCTGCAGGCCTTATGCATCCTGACGAACATGGCGAGCGGCAATGAGGCAAAGGCGAGCATCATGGGAAACTCCGACATCCTGCGCAAGATCATGAACTACCTGGTGCTCTATTAATTGAACAATCAATTAATTAGTCAATTTACCGATTAATTTAACAAACAATTAAAATCACCCAATAAAAGTAAATTAAATTCACCTATTAAATAACTCCCTATCTAATCATATATTTGATCGAGTTTTTCACGCTTCAAGCACACCCTGATGGCAGCAACAACGACGATGATTCTCCCGCTCCAGATACACGACAACGAGAATCTTGAACTGGCCGCCATCGACTGCGTCATCAACCTCATCTGTCGCCAGTACGATGGTGCGTCGGCGCGGTGGTGACACTACTGGTGGTGGTGGTGGTGGTGGAGTTGCTATATGCTTTGGTTGGTGATGTCTGTGTGTCTACCATACCACTACGACTACCATTGCCCTACGACTACAGCCACCCTGCCACAACCACACACACACACAAACGCACATAAACACACACAAACGCACATACACACACACACAAACGAACATAAACACACACACACACACAACCACACACACACACAAACGCACATAAACACACACACAAACGAACATAAACACACACACACACACATACACAGGCTACCAAGAGCGCAAGGAGACGCTGAGGCAACTGCAGCTTGAGAAGGTGCTCCAGCAGGCAGTCACCATGGCAACCTCTACAGCCCTTGAGAGCAGGTGGTGCTGATGATGATGATTGTGGTGATGATGATGATGATGATGCTTGTGGTGATGGCAATGCTGATGAACTTGATGCTGAACGTGTCATTATTGATTGAATGATGGGTTAATTGGCTGATAATTGAATAATAGGATCAGTAATTGAGGATTGCTAATTGCTCGCACCACCACCACCCAGGTTGAGGCACGCCCTGGAGGAACTGAACTTCGAGTGAACTGTTTGCATTGCATTTGCATGCGTTGTTGAAGCTGACTATTAAGTTATTTTGTAAATCAACTTTTAATCCTGATGCATCTCCGAGAATGGCGAACGAAATTTCGAATTTTATAATGAAAATGAAATAAAAAATTTAATGAAAATATTTCTTTATAGTGAATGCAAGGATCGATTTACCTTCATTAGATTTATATTCCTTGACATTACAATTCTGCACACGTAAGTGACACGATGCTCAATGATGATAATGATGGCCGTTTAAACAGCTATCCATAAAAAGTACATAAGTACAAAATAAAGTACAAAATACATAGATGCAACAATAGACTCAGTGACGTGTAGTATAAAAATCAATAATCACAATAATAATAATAGAATCAAAAAAGTGAATTTATGAAGCGACAATTAGTTAAGTACAAGGATGCAGAAAGTGACATTTCTCTGACAGCTATTCAGAATGGTAGCGCTGGCCTTGGTGGGATCTGTGTTGTTATATATAGCCTATATTATAAACCTTATGCGTGTGCTTCAAATAAATATTTTTCACGTACATTAACACACTTGAAATACATATACACACAAAGATATACACAAAAACACAAACAGATGCGCACAAACGCAAACAGATGCACACAAACACACGCATAAGTGTACTGGAGTACTGCACGTGGATAATACTTGACTACATTGTGTGCGTGCGTGATTGAGTGCACGTGAGAATAACCTAAGGGATGTGACCACGACGACCCCGGACAGCCCGAATACAAATGATGACTATTTACATGACAGAAGAGATAGTTTAAGTTGTAAATGGGTGGTACAAAGTTGTACACGTGTAAAGTGTTATACAAGTTTAGTACAGTGTTGTACAAGTGTATTACAGTGTTGTACAAGTATAGTACAGTGTAGTACAACGTTGTACATAGATGGATGGAAAGCAAATTGTCTTGTGGTGACAGGCATGGAAAGGGGCGGAAGGTAGATTAGGTATAGCTTGCGAAGGGAGTGGTGGAAACTGGAAACTATTAAAGATATTTCCAAGACGTTGGATACAAATGATAAGAACACAATGCAATGTATGTTATTTATTTTAAAGCACCAATATCTTCGGATACCCATAATGTTAAGCCACCAAAATTTGTGTAAAATACATTCGTGTGTAGACGCTTATTACGGACAAAATTTGTTAAACCGTCTATTTGACAACTCGAATGTCAATGGAAAATAACAAAATTTCAATGGAACAATAATTATATTTTTGGACATTTAAAAAAAGGCTTAAAACGTCCGAAGATTTTGGTATTTTACGGTACTATAAAAAGCGAATAATTTTTTCTCGAGGACTTGATACAAACAAACAAAGATAGGCTTCTAGAAAAAAGAGAACTGAGAATCTTTGAAATACGGTGATTCAGAGGCCGTGGTGGGAGAGGCGGCACGAAATAGTTGTGGTGGCGACTGAAAACTTTGGTAAATCTTTTTGAATCTAAGTAGTCACCAAGCCATGCAAAACGAACGGTCGTCAGAATAAAGCTTTAAGACTAGAATGATCTATCGATGATGCTGGTGATGATGATGATGATGCTGGTAATGATGATGATGATGAGGGGAGTGATGATGATGATGATGGATGTAACAAATGCCTAGAATGTGCGTATCGGCATTGACAACCTCCCGCCGGCTCTACACAACAGTGCACCATCACCACATTCCCTCCAACCGCACCAGCGAGCCTCCTCCTGCATACCATAATCATCATCACCACCACCATCACCATCATCATCATTCCCCTCCACCCCTACCACCATCATCATCATCATCACCATCAAGCCTTCCCTTGCTGATGCGGTACAAACTCAAGTAGGATTTCCCTGGCCATTTCGATGTTGTTTTGCGAGATGTGGAGTGCCCTCATCACGAAGATCTGGTCGAAACCCTCGGCCACCAGCTGCTCCACCAGCTTCTCCGTCAAGCCGTCGTATCTGTAGTGGTGGTTGTGGTGGTCGTAGTGGTGGTGACAGTGGTGGTTGTAGTGGTGCTTGTGGTCGCAGTGGTGCTTGTGGTGGTTTTTTAGTGGTGTAGTGGTTTTGGATGTGGTTGTAGTGGTAGTGATGATGGTGGTGGCAATTTGGTGTTGTAGAACACTACTGCAACTACAGCACCACACAGCACCACACAACAACCACAACACCCTCAAACCCCAACAACAACACCATTACAACAATCCAAATAACACCATCCAAACAAAAACCACAACACAACAACAACCAAAACAGCACCTGGATGAGTTCTCCTTGTTGTCATGGTTCTCCTTGAGTCTCCTGGAGCGTAATGGAGGGATGATGCGGTTCCTGTCATCCTTCATCAACTTGCTGTCGTGGTAGTGGTGGTGGTGGTGGTGGTGTTAGTGATGATGGTGGTGGTAGTGATGGTGGTGGTGGTGATGATGGTGGTAGTGATGATGGTGGTAGCGGTGGTGGTGGTGGTAGTGATGATGGTGGTGGTAGTGATGATGGTGGTAGTGATGATGGTGGTAGTGGTGATGGTAGTAGTGGTAGTGGTGACGGTAGTAGTGGTAGTGATGAGGGTGGTAGTGGTGATGGTGGTAGTGGTAGTGATAAAAAAAACTCGATTATAAAGTTTCAAAAAGAACTTAAATTAATTCAGCCTTACTTATGCTCTACACTTCATGGGAAGAAGACAATGAAGAAGACAATGAAGAAGAGAAAGAAGGAGATAAAAAAGGAAAAAAAGAATAAATGAAAGTGACTGACTTCTTGGATGGTCGGAAAGTGCGGAGGGGGTTGACGGGTGGCGGGAAGTCGTACTCGCTCGGAATGTCGTGCTGCTGCTGAGTCGACGACGACGACGATGCAGCCGTCGCCTCTGTCGTCATCGTTGACGACGTTGACGACGTTGTAGTGGCTGTGGTTGGTGATGGGGTTGTTGTGGTGGGTGTAGTTGTTGTTGTGGTTTTTTTTGTTTTTTGGTGGTGGTGGAAAAGTATTTGGTTCAAATGATGGTGAATTGGTTGAAATAGTTGTTGTAGTGAAACACAAAATTAATTAAATCTATTTCACTATGAACTACTATTAAATAGTGATGACGATGATAGTGGAGTGATGGTGGTGATAGTGGAGTACTGATGATGATAGTGGAGTGCTGATGGTGATGATGATAGCGGAAGAGCGAGCCATTGTGGCATCTGTGTTAAGTAAACATGCAATATTCTTGGCCATTCATAACGGTAGTTGCAAATACATACAGACAAACACGAATAGGAAAACACTTACACACACATATACACATATCAATGCACACAGATACATACATGCAATTATACACACTTAGGTACACACAGACACATACCTATACTTACACACAAATAGGTACAGAGAAAAACATACATACAATTTGACACACTTGAGTACAAACAGACGCACACATACATACACAGACAAACACATACAAGCACACACATACACATACATGCACACATACAAGCACACACACAGACACATGCATATAAGGTTACCGTGAACAAACACGCAATGTCCTACCTGATTTTGACGTGTTTGCATAGATGGGTTCTGACTGTCTATTATTATTATTATTATTATTATTATTATTATTATTATTATTATTAATATTATTATTGTTAATATTATTGGTGGCGGAAGTGGTAGTAGTAGTATTGGGCTTGTCGTATGGAACGTCATGCACTTCGAAGAGACGTGGAGGAGGGGTGGAGGCTCTGTCTTCTGGAGAAGAACAACATCACAAGAAATAATAAGAATAATTAATAATTAACTATTAATAATATATTTTTAATATTATTGAAAAAATATATAACGAGATTAACTTGGAGAATTATCATACATTTTCAAATACTGTTTTTAACATATTCATTGCCTTAAAAATTAGTAATTAGCTTGCACTAGCGAAAGATTTATTAGTTTATTATATCAATTTATTTTGTCTTATTCCATTTTAAACTTGTTTATATTATATACAGTTTGTATGTACCATTTTATTTTTCGATACGGTATAATATTCTTTATTACATTTTATGTCGTATTAATAATACGTCATATTACATTTATGACGTATCAATAATACATCATATTACATTTTATGACGTATTAACAATACCTCATATTACATTTTATGACGTATCAATAATACGTCATAATACATCTCATGACGTATCAATAATACATCATATTACATTTTATGACGTATCAATAATACATCATATTACATTTTATGACGTATCAATAATACATCATATTACATTTTATGACGTATCAATAATACATCATATTACATTTTATGACGTATCAATAATACATCATATTACATTTTATGACGTATCAATAATACATCATATTACATTTTATGACGTATCAATAATACATCATATTACATTTTTTACATACCAATAATACGTCATATTACATTTTATGACGTAGTATTACATAATGCAATTTACATTACACTGCAGCGCGAACCTGCAGTGGCACAGTTGTTGGCGACGGAAGACGAGGCAGACGCAGAGTGAGGTATGGAGGAGGAGGAGGATTGCGATGATGCTCGTGATGATGATGATTGTTCTGCGGCGTTGTTACTGTTGCTGTTGCTATAGTGGTATAATTGTCGTTGGTTGATGATGGAAGCCTTACTAGGTTATTAGTCATCATCATCATCACCATCATCATCATCGTCATCATCATCATCACCATCATCGTCATCATCATCATCATCATCACCATCATCATCATATTTCTTTGTCATGCGCATTACATTCAAAACTCACTCTTGTTTGTTCGGAAAAGGAACTTGTCTTCTGTGGAAATATCAATGAAATAATGATAATAATAATAATGATAATAATAATAAATAATAAAGAAAAAAAACAGGAAGAAATAAAAATAAAAATAATAGAAATGATAAAAAAGTTATAATATACAAAATTAATTGTATACCTTTTTATGCAAAGTTATTTTTATAAATCTAAACAAATATATTATAAGACCTGTGTAGGCGGAGGGATGGTGAGGTGTTGGACGTGCAGCCGTTTACATTATTACTATTACTATTACTACTACTACTACTACTAGTATTATTATTATTAATGTTATTATTATTATTATTATTACTACTATTACCACTACTACTATTACTATGCAGTTTGCGGGGCGGGATAGGGGGAGGGGGTTCTTTGCGGGTGAGGGAGGGCGAGACCCAGGGCGAGGAGGTGAGGGGCGTGGTGGACTTCTTGAGGCAGGCGGCAAGACTGGCCAAGTTGCTGTTCGCCAGCCATTGCGATGGTTCCTAGGCGGTGGTGGTGATGGTGATGATGATTTGGGTGTAGGTGATGATAGTGATGTAGTCCACACACACACACACACACACACACACACACACACACACACACACACACACACACACACACACACACACACACACACACACACACACACACACACACACACACACACACAAACACAAAAACACACTTCAAAATTGTCGTCTTCATCATCTCCTGGAGGAGAGGCCCTGTTGTGGTTGCTGGAGACTTGGGTGGTTCCTTTGGGGTCGAAGGGGTCGACGACAATTAACTCGGTGCCCTTGATCTCCGTCCTGCAGAAGGGACAACCCTGTCCGTCCGAATCCTGAGTGTGTTTCAATCAATTTAAAAAAAAAACCATCAATCCATCAATTTAAAAACCAACCAATTAACCAACCAACCCCCTACTCTCCCTACCCCGCTTCCCCCCCCCCCCCCCCCGTCTCTAACAACCAACAACTACCTACCTGCCAAGTGGTTAGACAGGGGGTGCAGAGAAGGTGGCCACAGGGTTCGATGCGAATGTCTTTGTCGTTCTCGGCGCAGATCTTGCACAATTGAAAGGTCGAGCCCATCTCGCAGTAGAGTTCGTACTGCTCTTGTGTCACCTGGGTTGTCGTTGGTGCTTTGGGTGGTTGGTGTGGATGGGTGGGGTTGTGGTGTGGTTTTGGTGGTCGATGGGTGGGTGTGGTTGATAGGTGTGGTTGACAGAACCACCACATCCCATGTCAATCAATCGGCATATCGTCACCACGACCAACTATCCCTCACTCGCGACTACCACTACCACCACCAATCACTTCTACCACAACCACTACTACCACAACCACCACCACCACCACCACTACCACCACCAATCACTTCTACCACAACCACCACCACTACCACCACCACCACCATCATCACTACCACCAAAATCACTACAACTACCACTAAAGCTACCACTAGCACCTGAATATGATCTTCCGGTGTCTCGAGGACCAGACAGGAGAGGTCGATGTTGAAGCTGCGACCGTCAGGATACAAGTAGCTGTGGTGGTGGTGGTGGTGGTGGTGGTGGTGTAGAGGTTAGTAATAGTGTGAAGAAAATAATTCTTTCCACCTATCTGTTCTTCCCCCAAAAAATCACCTCTTCTCTAACCAACCACCTCCTCAACCATCACTAACAAACCACCTTCTCAATCATCCCTCCACACACTAACAAATCAACTCTCCCTCCATCCATCCCTAAACCACTCCCTCCCATTCCTCCATCCCACTCCATCCCTTCCTCCACTCACAAGCCCTCCCTCCCATTCCTCCATCCCACTCCATCCCTTCCTCCATCCATCCCTAAACCACTCCCTCCCATTCCTCCATCTCACTCCATCCCTTCCTCCATCCATCCCTAAACCACTCCCTCCCATTCCTCCATCCCACTCCATCCCTTCCTCCACTCACAAGCCCTCCCTCTGGCCATCGAGCAGGGCCTGGCAGAGGGACTTGTTCTGCGGAATGGTCTGCAGGATCTGACCATCGCCCGTGACGTAACCGATCGCCCATTGACCCAAACGGGTGCAACTCAGTCGAAAGACGTAACTGAATGGATGGAAGGATGCATGAATGAATAGATGCCTATATGGATAAATGGATGAATGGATGGATGGATGGATGCCTACATGGATACATGGATGGATGCATGGATGGATAGATCGACTCATGGATGGATGGATGTATGGATGGATGGATGGATAGATGGATGTTTTTTTTATTTTTTTATTTTTTTTTTTTTATTGTCTTTATTAATCACGGTTTGACAGACGCAGGCCATGTATGTATGTATGGATGGATGGATGGATGGATGGATGGATGGATGGATAGATGGATGTATGTATGGATGGATGGATGGATGGATGGATAGATGGATGTATGGATGGATGGATGGATGGATGGATGGATGGATAGATGGATGGATGGATAGATGGATGGATGGATGGATAGATGGATGGATGGATGGATGGATGGATATATGGATGGATATATGGATGGCTAATGTTTTATGGCTTTAATTGTATATATTTTGATGGTTATATAAGTAAACCGTTGATACTTCCATAAAAGGCAACTCAATAGTTGATGATGGAACAGTGAGAAGTTATATAGGAGTTTGTTGATGGGTCGTTATTTCAATGTAAGATGATATAATTCGATAACGGCAACATACGCATGCGCAAAAGGATTAAAAAAGCACTGAAAAAGGTGGTGTCGAGTTGTTTAAAGGCTCGCACTCCCTAAATCAATGCATAAACCTTCATAAATGCACGCCGCGTGAACATAAACTGGCTTTTTAGAAGCGCCTTTGCCATTACAACTTTAAGAACTTAGATCCCAATGCTATTTTTATAGCGCCTATTAATATATATTTTGGGTATTTTGTATTTGAAAGTGGAGGAGCTCTTATAAATATAATTTTAAAATTTTAATCTTAAAAATGCGTAATATATGTTGATTGAAACGCACCGAATGCCTCAGATAAAGTTTAATTAAAAGCAATACTCTAAGAATATAATGCGTAGTTATTAAATGATGTGCTATGGCATTATACCTCTAGATAAGAACTCTTCCACCTCGATTTAATGGCATTTTCTCATAATCATTACCTTGTATAGCGACATCTCTTTGATGTATCGATATAAGAATGAGAAATGAAAGGGGAGAAATGAAATGATGGTCGTTTGAAGGTTTTAACTTTTGATTTTGTTTCTAATTGTATGTTTGATTTTGTTTCTAATTGTATGTTTGATTTTGTTTCTAATTGTATTTTTGATTTTGTTTTTAATTGTATGTTTGATTTTGTTTCTAATTGTATTTTTGATTTTGTTTCTAATTGTATGTTTGATTTTGTTTCTAATTGTATTTTTGATTTTGTTTTTAGTTGTATGTTTGATTTTGTTTTTCATTTTATGTTCGATTTTGGTTTAATTGTATGTTTGATTGTGCTTCTAATTGTATGTTTAATTGTGTTTTTAATTTTATGTTTAATTTTACGAATACGTTTAGAATTGTATGAATAATTGTCGGCTTAAATGTGTGCATAATTGTTTAATGTGTGTTTAATACCACGCTTATCATTTCCTCCATTCTTGTTAACTTGTGTGATAACCGCGATAAAATAATAAAACTCATTTGATCCCTGATACACGCACACATATGCCTAGGCAGGTTTTCCAGGTGTGGAGTGAGGTGGTGTGGGGTGAGGTGGTGTGGGGTGAGGTGGTGTGGAATGAGGTGGTGTGGGGTGAGGTGGAATGGGGTTGGATGAGATGGTGTTTGGCTAAGGTGGTGTTGGGTGAAGAGTGGGATGAGATGAAATGGGTTGATGTAGAGTGGAGTGAAGTGAAATGGTGTAGGGTGGGATGGTGTAAGGTAAGATGATGTAAGGTGAAATGAGGTGGTATGGAATAAGATGGAGTGGGGTGGAGTTAATTGGGGTTGATGGGGTGGTGCCAACAATGAGAAAACCAGAAACAGCCAACAAATTAATCCTCTTGTTGTATCAATACACTTGTAGCTTCTTGTATTTGTTTACATTATTGTTGTTTCTCATAACAGAGTATTGCTTCTTCTGTTGCTTTGAAGGCACCAGTGCATGCTTGCTTAAGTTATTCGAGCGTACAACTCTTCTTGATTTAATCTCAACTTACAAACTTCTTAAGAGCGCACCAACTGCCTTTATAAATAACTAATAAATTGTAAAAATAAATGCTCAATAAATGTTAAAAAAATAAATTAATTTTGAAATTGAAACACAATAAAACTTAATAAAAATAAATAATTAAATTCAAAGATTAATATTTTAAAAATGCAAAAATTAATAAACAAAAAAATGCAACAATTAAAACAAAATAAAATGCAACAATTAAAACAAAAAAAATACAACTCTTAAACAAAATAGAATGCAAAACTGAAGGTAAAATAAAAGGTAGATGATGAGTACACAGGAAGATTTGTAAGGGCTCTGCAGACCGGCGATTGAGGCTTGTGTGTGAGCAGCATCAAAACGCTCTCGTGCAGTTAAAATTAAGTACTCGTTGATGATGATGATGATGATGATGAAGGTGGTGATGATTATGATGATAGTGAAGGTACTAATACAGAAAAAGATGAAAAAGAGATAAACAGAATGATAAAGATTAAAGAGAGTTTAAAACGATAATAGTTTAAAATGATAATATATATATATATGTGTGTGTGTGTGTGTATGTTTGTGTGTGTGTGTGTGTGTGTGTGTGTGTGTGTGTGTGTGTGTGTGTGTGTGTGTGTGTGTGTGTGTGTGTTTAAAAAACCAAAATCTTGAGCCTAAATAATAGATGAAAAGAAAAAATAGATAAAGTTACTAAGAAATACCCATTGAATATAATTAATATAAGGTCGAATGAAATGAGACCAAAATAAACAAATAGGGCGAAAATAAAGTCAGAAAAAAGCAAACACGAAAAAATAAAGATTAAACTTCAAGAGAATTGTGCAAAAAGACGATAGAGATTGGGAAAGATTATTTAAAAATCAACAAAAAAAAACAATTAAGATTTAAGAAAGTGGAAAGTAGACAAGAAGAAAGGGAGAGATAGAGAGGCAGATGCAGAGATACATATGACTAGAGTGTAATGATGTATTGGCGAGTGAGCTGTTTGTGTTAGTTGCACTTGGCCTGGATGTTCGTTGTGGTGGTTGTTTGTTGTGGTGGTTGTTTGTTGTGGTGGTTGTTTGTGTAGATGGTTTTTTGTTGTGGTGGTTGTTTGTTGTGGTGGTTGTTTATTGTGGTGGTTGTTGTGAGTATGGTGGTGGTGGTTGTCTGTATGATGGTGAGAACTTTAAAAAAAATAATTGTAAAGAAAAGAAGATGAAAACGATCTTGAAGATGCTGATGATTATGATGATGACGCGAAAACGCAGCAGGCATACACTAGATGACTACACAAAGTCCCTGGCGAAAAATGCAAGAAGAGACAGCACCGAGAAGAGAAAGAACACACCCGCATCAAAGGCAGCATCAATGCCTGAATGCTCGAGAAGCTCTTCTTCCTAAGGCGAAGCTTGTTGCTTATGAGAGGAAAGGAAGGTGGAGCGAGTACTTTGAGACTTTTTTGGGGTGGCGCGGAATCAAGATATTTCTTGAAATTGGAAAAAAGTCAAGCATAAACACGCAAACACACAGATATACACATGCGAACACACACATATACACATGCAAATACACACACACGCACACAAACACACATGCACACAAACACACACACACACAAACGTCTAGCTCTAAAGAGAGATTCTTAATACTAAGAACATCATGGTTTTTTGAGTGATTGCTCGCAGAATACAACTTTTTTATTCAAAAATACAAAAGCATTACAATGTGCATTATGCCCATATGTGCGTGTCTTTATGACAATAAAAATATTTTAATTAAATAAACGTATTTTTTAAAATTGTAAACGTGAATGAAATAATGTCATTTTAATTTAATGGAGATATTATATTTTAAATTTCAATTAAAATTATTAAATAATAAGTGGAAGAGTCCATGCACGAATCTATCCCTTAACTGATTAATTTGCTAAGATCTCCTTTCTTTTCTAGGAAGAACCCAAGTTACTTTTGGTATCATCATCATCACCATTATCATTATGATGATGATGATTATTATTTTTTAATATCCTTTCTATTTTGTATATATTCTTACTAATAAAAAAAATATATATATATATTCGTAAAAGGATTATTAAATAATTTTTATTCAATTTTGGGAGGCCATTGTTAATCCGTTAATTTTTTCCCACATTTCTTGAATTGAACTCAAGTAGTAAAAAAAATAATAATACTATTAAACAAGAGGTAATTTAAATTAATTAAAAAACGTTATAATTAGAAGTAAATTAAATAATTTAGTGAATAATGAGTGCCTAATTAAATCAATCAATGAATAAAGAGGCTTATTATGATTATGCTAATGAGGCGTATAATTAAAGCTCCAAGCACACAAACAAAAGCATCGAGCTTATGATGTGTTATGCTCACTTCTGGATAGATTGATTTATGTGTCATTGTCTCTCTTTGTATGCGTGCATGGATGCGTGTATAGTAGTGTGTATGCATGCATGCTTTTCCTTATCTAGGCATCATAACGTCCACTAATTAGTTTTTATTTAGTTTCTTTATTCACTACTCTGAAACAATAAAAATCAGTGGCGATGCCGCCACCTATCATGAAAACACCCAAACATCCTTCATCCACCCACCCATGCAACCTTCCCCCCCTAATCTGCACCCACTCACCCACCCACTCACCCACCCACTCACCCACCCACCTACCCACTCACCCACCCACCCACTCACCCACCATCTCACCCACCCACCCACCTCCCAGGCTTGGTGATGTAGTTCTGGAGTCTGGCCTTGACCTCGTCGTACGTGAGGAAGGCCACGTAGCCTGGGTGAGTGACCGCGAGGACATTCCAGTTCCGCAAGAGATTCCACCAGGGCTGGAAAAGTCTAGCGTGGTGGTGATGATGATGGTCGTGGTTTCATCGGTATGGGTGGTGGTGGTAGGTAGGAAGAATTCGATAAAACCCATTAAATATTTTCCTTTGAAATTTTCTATTTCGATATTTTAACTCATTGAAAAAACTACATTTATACAGTGCATCAACACCAACTCTAGTATTTATTATTGTTAACTATCGTTTTATCTAGAACTGCTGGGGCACGCAGCTAACAGCAACTGACAACAGCAACATCCATCACAGCCACACACAACCACCCAGCCACACAACCACACACAACCACCCAGCCACACAACCACGCACAACCACCCAGCCACGCACAACCACGCACAACCACCCAGCCACACAGCCACGCACAACCACCCAACCACCCAGCCACCCAACCACGCACAACCACCCAGCCACACAGCCACGCACAACCACCCAACCACCCAGCCACCCAGCCACCCAACCACGCACAACCACCCAGCCACACAGCCACGCACAACCACCCAGCCACACAGCCACCTGGTGAAGACGTCGAACTCGAAGGAGGAGATGTAGTCGTTGCACGTGAGGTCGATCGTCGACTTGAGCGCCATCGCCTCGAGTGGCGTGTTGATCTCGTGCTCCTTGTTCAGCAGCTGCCGGAAGAGCTTCCATGGCACTATCGTTCTGTTTGGGAAGGGAGGATGGGGAGCGGAGGTAGAAGGCGTTGAGGGGGTTTGGAAAACTGAGTGGGTGAGGGTTGGGAGAGTTGAGTGGATGGAGGGTGAGAAAGAAGGAGTTTTGAGTGGATGAGGAGGGTGGGTTGGAGAGTTTAGTGGGGGTGGGTTTGAGAGTTTAGTGGGGGTGGGTTGGAGAGTTTAGTAGGGTGGGTTGGAGAGTTTAGTGGGGGTGGGTTGGAGAGTTTAGTGGGGGTGGGTTAGAGAGTTTAGTGGGGGTGGGTTGGAGAGTTTAGTAGGGGTGGGTTGGGAAGTTGAAGGGGTAAAAGAGAGGGTCAGAGAGTTTTTGAACTACATCTAGCCCTTGAACAACCAAATCTTTAAACAAGTTTGATGCTTTAAAAATTTCACTTTGTATGTTTAAGAAATTCAATGCATGTTATGCATTCAAACTGTCAATGAACCGACTTTACATATTGAGACCCAAAGTCTGAGTTGTTGCAGAAATCTTTGATGCAATATAATTGTGAAAGTTTGATTCAAATCACACCCTGTCAGTGACAGGCATGTGATTTGATTCGTTTCAGGGGCACCATTTATACCAAAATGATCTAGAACAGTTTTAAACATATTTATTTTATATAAACTTTATTTTGAATTAAAAAAAAATTTGGGCCAGTTCTTCTGTTTCTAAGCTGGTTAAATAAAATGATAACTTTTTCAGATTAAACTTTTTTTTTGAGCAGTTTTTTTTCTTTGATTTTGGTCCAAGCTAGCCAGCTTGCTTAATGTTTACAAAAGATATGAAAAATAATGTTTAACTTTAAAAGACAAAAAAAATTAACAAGCCAAAAATGAGATTTAAAATTGGCAAAAAGTTGCAATAAAAAATAAAATATCTAAATAACAATAACCAAAACGTTAACTAAATGTAAAAAAATATTGAAAAAGAGCAAACTTGTCTGGGAATGACTTCTTCCACCAGTCGGCAGCGTCACTCTTGGTGATTCGGAACGACTCGCCAGCGAACAAACCGCCCGGGAAGAGCGCTCTGAGCTCAGCGAGCATGTGGGAGAAGACCAGAGAGAGCTTCGTGAGGTTGCGTCGGTAAGTGGAGTGCTCATCAAACATTTTGTCCTTGCCGTCTTTAAATAGTTTTATACACTTTTTGCATTTACTCATCAAGTTGTCGAGAAAGAGACGAAAAAATTCGTTTTCGTTTAGTGTGTTTAGCTTGTCTTCATATTTAGAAAAGATCAACTTTAAGTGCTGATATGTGTCTGGAAGGATGTCAAGTATGAATGGAGGAGAGTTTTTGAGGTTCATTTTCGGCTGCTGGCATATCTTCACAACCTTTATTTAATTTTAAAAAAATTAATAATAAAATCAATGAACCAGCATTAGATAATTGGAACAAGAAATATATAGATTGATAAATTAATAAGAAAAAACTTGATCACATAAATAAGAAAAGTAAAAACTAGGAAAACCTTGTCCATGAGTTTCCAGCTCTTTTCTATGGACTTCTTGTCTACCACCAGCTTTGGAGGGGCCACTGCACAGGCAATGGCGCCCTGCATTCTGCTGAAGAAGCCTTTTGCTTGCAGATTTTTCCTAAGATTATTTTGACTTAGTACACTAACTCCGTTCATGTTGCTCGACGATCCGGCACTGGAACTTGCAACATTGCTTGGGCTGCTCGTCGCCATTTTTAAATGAACCAAAACTTCTTATTTGTATCTTTTTGTAAAATCTTTTTTTACATTAATTTGTATCTCAAAAAGCAAAATTAAACGCTAAAGTATGAACTTTAAATTTGACGCACTAACAGCCATTGAGCTTCAATTTAAAATCACTAGAACACTACCCTGTATTCCATTTTATGTATATTTGAGTATTTAAATTATTTATGAACTTGAAGATTGGATACTAATTTTAATTAAATTGAAAATTAAGTTTGAAAAAAAATAAATTCTATTTTTATTTTTTAAATTGAGTGAATAGATGTACCTAAAGACATTGTGTTCTCAAACTAATTTTTTGATAAAAACAAGTTTTGAGTTAAACTAAACGATTATGTAAATTGAATTCAATTTTAATTTTTGTATTGTTTCAAAATGCGAATAATCAGGCCTAAAATGACGAGACCTACGTACTTGGCGCTTAAGAGGTACATTCTGAGAGACCGAGAAAAGAAGAAACAAGGTACAGTATATTATGGAGTTTCAAAGTTTTTAATGGAGATTGTTTAAAAAATAAGTTTTTTCTAATCATTTAATGCTGTTGTGGAAATCGTTTGTAGCCCTCTGGAATAAATGTATTAACAACTTATCTACACAGAGCAAGAGCAGGACAAGGAGCAGGAGCGCTTGAAGAAGGAGAGGGAGATGAAGAGGAGGAAGGAAGAGGAAGACAACTTGACGCTTGAACAGACGAAAGAGCAGGCGAGTGGTGCAAGGGAGCATGAATCATTCATGATGAATGCGATCAATATATGTTCAATCATTAACAAATAATCGATATTAAAAAAATTTCTTACTTCATAGAACTCATTTCATTGTCCAAATATTAATATTATGAAAAGATCTACTTTCTCTTTAGATTCATCAATTGGACGAACGACTGGCTGCTCTGAAGCAGGAAAAGAGTGACCTCTTCTCACAACTCAAAAAGGTGAAACCATTGACACCCTTCGCTTTCGAAGCTTTCATATAGTCTTATTCACTCATTATTAATGATTGATTTTTTAATGAAATGATTTCATAATAATTATCATTTCATCATCCTTATTTCCATCCCTTTTATTTACCACCCTTTCATCCTTTTCATCCTTTCTTTCTCACTTAGGTTCTGCACCAAGAGAACGACTTGAGACAGAGGACTCAGCTCAGGGAACAGACGTAAGCCTCGCAATCATCATTTATCATCATCATCATCAAACTCTTCACCATTTTCTCCAGTGAACAAGCAACTCTGCAACACCAGTACTTATCAGGTTTGAAGGGTTTTTGTATCATCATCATCATCATCATCACCACCATCGTCATCATCACCATTGTCATCATCACCAACAGCAGGCCTCAATGTGCATCCTCAAGTGATACTACAGCAGCAGCAACATCTGCAACAACGACAGAAGTACCTCAACATCCCCACACACAACGCCTCTCCGTCCAGGGTTCGTTTTTTTTTCCCTTATACTTCAGTACTGGGCAGTCTGGTTAAAATAGTTCTGACCAGCTGCACGGTCTTGCCATCCTCTTGAGTCGATTTGATGGTGTGATTTCCAAGTCCATTCATTTTAGATCTGTTTCCATGCTATTTCGATCGCTTCATTACTACCTCTTCCACCATTACTTTACCACCACCACTATTACTATCACTACTACCAGCAGCAGCATACAGTGAAGAGGTCGCGATCCCCCTCCCCCACCCTGCCAACCTACCCACTCCCTTTCAACTCCCAGTTCCTGCCTCCCAACCCACTCTACAACAAGAACCACGAGTCCCTCAGACTGAGTAGGGATGATGATGATGATGAGTATGATTTTGATGAGGGTGATGATAATGATTATGAGGGCGAAGATTTGTATCAATATTTGTTATTGTAATAGTAGTTATAATGCTGTGAACTTATTGATATTTCAAATGGTGACATCAACCCATCAGAGCCTGGCAGCTACCCACCATCCCAACAACAACAACAACAACAAGCACCACCCACACACCCCGGCCTCTTCTTGACCCAGCAGCAGCAACAACAACACAACTTCCTGCTGCAGCAACAACAACAACAACAACAAAACTACTCATCAGCCATGAGTGCACAAAAGTACCACTCATCCATCTCGCCCGCCAACATCTACTTCAACCAACAACAACAACAACAACTTGGTTACTCACCACACCAACAACAACAACCACAACCATCTCAACACCAACAGCAACAACCACAACAACATCAACAGCAACAACTGAAGCACCAAGCCACCAACTATATCAAGTCTCCACCGAATTCTCGGGGCAAACAAAGTTATAATGATTATGGTGATGATGATGATGATGCTGATAATTATGATTATGATGATGATGAATATATTCATAAAGATGATGGTGTTAATGATGCATTTATTATGATGATGATGATGATGGTGATGATGATGATGATGATGACACACAGGCACGTCGTACGGACTGCCCACTGAACACCCTTTGAAGTACCCAAGTGATGACAAGGGCAAGTCAAACCAGGTGCCTCTAACCGCTCCACTCATCAATTAGAATTTAATTTATAATTTTAATGTTTTTATTCAACTAAAATAAATTAAATTTGGTAATCATTATAAATTACTAATTAGTGCTGTCGTGCGTATATGGATGGTGACACCACCACACCCCTCCCGCAGTCAGTCAGTGGAGGCATCATGGGGCAGATTAAAGGGGGCTCTATCGTGACTGGCCATCCAGGCACCCTGCACCAACAACAACTATTGCAACAACAGCAGCAACAGCTTCAACAACAATTACAACAGCAGCAACAACTACAACAACAAATGCAGCTTTCCAATTCCTTCAATGCTTCTCCTTCAGTTAGCATTGATTGTTTTACAATTATTATATCAAAATAATAATTTATTTTAATTTGAAAAAGTTTTCCCTATTATTATAATAATTATAATTAGATGACGAGGCTAATTTAATTGAAATATAATTAAATTAGGTGTTTCAAATAAAGCAATAATTTCTTCACAGGCTGTGCATAACCAGTCGAGATCGCACAACTACCCAGCACCCTCGCAAGGACGATACTGACTGAGCGCATGAGTTCTCCCTGAATAATCAAAATATTCAGAAAATCTTACAAGTTTCTAAATATTCTAGACTAATTTTCATTTGTTTTGTACAAATAAAATTGAAATGTGTTACATTTAGTGGCAATCTCAATGCCTCTTGGGCCTCAGAGACTTTGGGGAAAAGTATTCGATGCTGATTTAGCAGCCGGAAATGGAAGACATCTGCGTGCAGACTTTTTGCCATTCTATATTCATTCTCTTCAAAAAGCGCCCTTTCCCTTGTACCCTTTCAGGACCCGCTTCTGCATATAATTTAAACATTTCGTACCTGCCTTATTCTCGATGGATATCCCGCCTCAAATTAAATGACTAACTTGAACTCATTCCACCATTGAACAGCACTTACAGTGCTTTAGAATCTACACTATCTCCGATGAAATGCTATTGCTTCAAAACATCAGGCAGTTGTGAGTGTCGTGTGAGAGTGTGTTAAACCGGAAAGGATTAAAGGATCCAACAAGCGATGACTGAACACCTGCCTATCTCATCATTTCCCATCTCTCCACCAACATCCATTATTTTAATTGCGTTCACTCTTTTGAAGGAAATGCCGTAATGTTATCTGCTCAGATACGGAAGCGTCACTACATGCATATTCAATCGCTGCATCCATCTTCCTCATCAGCATCTGACCACTCCGTTCAACCATTACTGACTCATCATTCACTTATCCATCATCATTCCCTCAATTCGTTATTTTGTCGTCAAAAAGCCATTTATCCATCCACCCGTCCATCCATTCACGCATCAACTCATAAATTCATTTATTAATTCTGTCATTCATCCACTCATCAATTCAGTCATTCATCCACTCATCAATTCAGTTACTCATTTATCTAGCGTCAACCCATCCTTCTACCTCTTCACTCAACTCCCCACCCACCCATCATTCCACCCTTCATCCAAAGATCAAAGATATGAGTGGAATGACAATGGGGTGTTGGTGGTGGTGTTTGGAAGTCCAATAAGCAGCAATCTCCCTTGAAAGCATGCATACCTCCTCCTAAAGACCGACTGATCTCCTGGTGATTATAAAAAAGTTGTGATGCTGTTATCATGGGTAAAATAGATAAGCTAGTGAATAAATCGATGAGAAGATGAATGGTTGGATAGGTGGATGGATGAATGAATGGATGGATGTATGGATGAGTGTATATGTAAAGAGCTCGTAGATGAACAAGCTCAAGATATCCTAAAAGTTAATAAAGAGAGTGAGATAATTTAATAATGAACCTCCATATGATCTTCACTGCCACATCGCGCCTATGGGCTACTAGGCTACATCGGTTGCACTCGAAGCTAGGACCATTAAGCAGTGGTCAAGCCGAGAGTCGTTACAAACTCGGCTACTCGTCCACCAAAGAAGATGGATTGATGAATGATGGATGGATGGACGGTTGGATAGAGTGAATGGGTGAAGTGGATGGAAAGACGGAATGGGTGGAGTGGATGAAGAGATTGAAAAATAGATTCATAGTGCTAAGCAAACAGAATACCGTTGAAGCTGTTTCTTTTTTTGTTTGCATGAATTAAAAATCATAAAAGACCAAAATCCTTTTTTAAAGTTTTTTTTAATCAATCTTAAAAAGTGGAAATTAGACCGGAAATAACTTTTGAAAACTTTCTTTTCAAAACATATTTTTTGATTAATGTTTTCATTACGTAATTCCATTTCTGAAGCATTCTTTTTCATCTTTTGGGAAAAAATAGCTTCTGAATAAGAAATTTTATTTTAATTTTTCATGTTGACAAAAAGTGCTCAATATAAAAGCCGAAATAAAATCGAAAAATATTTCTTAAACTATAAAGCCAAAAATTCTTTTAAAATCCTCTTTTTGAAGTTTTTTACGCTCTAGAAGGCCCGCCCACCCTTCGTCATACAAATGCTCTAGGGTTAATCTTGATATATATTGTGAAATTCCTGAGAATAGCTTATAAAAGCCTCGTATAGTATCTAAAATACAGGACATACGAGACAGGAATATAAACAGAAACACCGTCATCATATCGCACGTCCACTCATGGAGTTGATGGTGGAAGAATTGTTGAGAGTTTTTGTTGTTGTTGTTGGAGGAAATTGAGTGCTAAAAAAAAAGAAAAATAGAGCTGCAAAACTTGATAAGTTAAATCTTTTACTAATTATATCGGTTTCAAAAATTTAACGACTCGTATGTTAAAAGGAGAGTTTACTTTTTTGAAAGTATAGTAAAGTACGAAATGATTTTGAATAAACAATTAATCATCGCTTCATTGGAAGGCGCATAGGTGTGAGTGATTTACTGAGAAAGGCTTTTTAATCGGCACAAAATCGACGTTGGTCTCTCACTAATTTTGTGGTTGTTTTGAACAAAAATTAATAACCTGAAAACTTGGGAAAGTCTTTGTGGGAGATTCAGACGTGAAATTTGCTCAGAGGAGGATTGCGGAGTGATGGAGCGAGGAGGGAGGAAGAGGAGGAATACTTTTTGATTCTTTCGATCCATCGGATTCAATGAATTTGAGGAGGAAATCGATCAGGCGAGTCATGAAGGCATGATTTATGTGGCACGATCAAAAGTTCGCCAATCTTTCAATAAATCTAATTTAATTTACTCGTAATAGTATTTCATTAAATGTTTTGCTTGGGTCTTAAATTTTTTGGGTTGGTACCGCAATAAGACAAAAATATTATTGTTTTTTTGTTCTCAATGACTCAAATATTAATAAACTATAATGAGGCTCCGAATCGCATTGAATGTTTTCCTATTACATGGCATTAGAATGTCTCCTCATCTGATTGGCGATTTCATGCGTCAGTGTGCACACAAACAACACATCTTCAATTCGCTCAGAAGAGACAGAAAAATTAATATTGAATAAACATATTATAAATGAATTACTCGGAGAATAAAAGAAAGCTTAATGTGGTGGGTCCAGTATGTGGAGTAGATGCAGGAGATTGCGCCTCCAAGATTGATCGTCAATCAGCCTCCGACAGATCGATATGCAGTGACTTCTGCAGGCATGAAAGCATGCCTATTTATTTTCAATCATTTGCATTTATTTGATGAAATAATTGCAATTTATATGTATATAATTAAAGTGACCATGCGAGAGATGAGGCCTAAGATTGATTTAATTTTAATTAGATATAATAATGCTCTATTTTTACTTTAAACTGAAAAACTAAATTAAAATTATTTTTTTCATAGTTTTATTCATGAATACTCACGTTTTGTGTTACATTTAACTATTGAAGGAATTGTTTAAAAATAATTTTGAAAGAAATCATAATACAAGCTTTTACTTCTGCATGAATTAAATATGTATGGAAGGTAATGGAAATGAAATAGAACAGTTCATGCGAATAGTTTTGTGTTTTTTTATTCTATTCTGTTTAACTTTCTAAACCTGCTGAAATATTTTCCATTGCACCATAGCAACGATTCTAAAGACTTCAACTTTCAGCAGTGTTTAATAGTTTCGTTTTTCTCTCATTTTCTAAATTTGCCACCATTTCACTCCTTCTCTCGACCCTCCACCCTTCCACCTCACACCGCCTCTCAACAGCAAATATTAACCTTTGAGTGTTCTACTACTCCCATCTCATCTACCACTTCTTGATATTGCTTTTGCTACTACCACCACATCACTAATTTTTCTTTTTTTCTAATTTTACTGCTTTTTCACAATCCATAAATTTCTTTGTTTCTAAATACCTTTTTCGTCCTTTCACCATCAATTTATTATAATTCATTTCAAATCTTTAAAACCTTCATTCGACTCAAATATACCGAGAATCCTACTTGAACCAATCTTTCTCCAACCATCTCGACTATCTACCGCCTCTCTGCCCCCATGCAGGCAGAATGAACAGGCAAAGACAGCAAAGTCACCGAGGATTCATCGGCAGTCCTCGCTGCCTCTGAAACACTGGCTGCACACCAGTCCCTCTTCTCCCTACCCCTCCAACGCTGAGAAGAGCAGACTCTCCGCCAAATGCAACCTCACTGTCACACAGGCTTGTTCATGTTACACGAAGATTTCATTGACGTTTGACAACAACTGCTGTCTATAAAACCGTAATGATACTTAGGCGTAGTAATATCAGCAGCAGCAGCAGAAATAGGTTTTTAAAAAGAATTGCGGTGACACAAAATTAGACGCATCCCATAGCTGACGTATCCATTCATCCCATTATATTGTTCGCTTGCTTTTGGTTTCATTATTGAGGCTCAAGCACTGAACGATCAGCCCATCACTTTGATCGATCCTTATTGAACGACTCTAATTGACACTCAACAAAGTTCTGCCTAGTGCAAGGCCCTCTTTGTGTCAATCCATTCGTCAATTAATGACTACTCAACAATTAACCAATTAACTGAGTTACTTGATCATCCACTTACCAATTAACTCAGTCAATTAATCATCCACTCACCAATTACTTAATCACTTAATCATCCACATGCCACTCATCCACTCATGACCTCCACAACAGGTTTCCAACTGGTTCGCCAACGCGAGGAGGAGACTGAGAAAGAGTTTCAAGTTGACCCCATGGCCTCCTGATGATGATGTCATAGAAAAAGATTGTGGAAATGATGATGATGATAATAATAAGCACAGAAATTATAACTTTGAAAACATTTTTGAAAACAATACCAACAACAACAACAACAACAACAACAAAAACAACAACAACAACAATGATGACATTAAAAAGCGTCATGCTGTTGTCAGCTTTGTCAAGACTCTTAACACGTTCCCTGATAAGGCTACTCGAAAGATTAATGGTTTTGATGATGATGCTGGTGACGCTGATGATGATGATGATGATGGTGGTGGTGATGTTGATGATGATGAAAACAAAGATATAAATAAGAGCATAGATAGGCGAGCCTGGGACGATGATAGAATCAATGGCGATGACGAGAATGAAATAAATGAACTAAAAGTAAATCGAAAAATCAATGAAATCACTGAGAATACGAAGAGTAAAAATAAGTACAAAACAATCACTACCACCTCTGCTCCTACTGCGACTACTACCACTATCACCACTGCAACACCTGCCGTTACTACAAGCAGTACAACTGCTGTTACTAGAACTACTACTTCTATTACTAATAGTAGTACTAAGTATCTGCAATTGTGCGATAAAATAGCATATAATTTAAAAAAGTACATAATTAACACCAACAACATCTCCAACCTCAACAACATCTCTAACCTCAACAACATCTCCAACCTCAACAACATCTCCAACCTCAACAACATCTCCAACCTCAACAACATCTCGAACCTCAACAACATCACCAACAAATCCACCAATTACAACATCATCAACAGCATCATTAACAACATCACTAACAACACTTTCAACACAATACAAAACAAAAACACCACTTACAACACTTCCACCCGCAACATCACTTCCGCCGACAACAACAATAATTCCACTTCCCCCAACAACAACAACACCAGCAGTAACAACGCAAGCGTACATGGTAGATTATACGAAATTGATGATGATGATATTGAAAATGATGATGATAACGATGGTGATGACGATGGTGATAAATGTCTGGTGGATGAGGCAAGGTCGGATGTAGAGGGGAGGAGTGAAAGGAGGCAGAAGGCTTTATCCGGAAATAAGAAAAACACTTTGCGTGGTATTAATAATGAGATTATAATAAGCAACCCATTAAATAAAAAAATAACACAAAATATACGTAATAATAGTACGAGTAATAATAATGATAATAATAATAATAATAATAATAATAATGATAATGATGATAATAATACTGATAATAATAAGGTTATGTATATTGATGGTCAAGTCGATAGAGGGAGAATAAACGGCATCGATGAAAACAACAACAACAATAGAAAAAATATTAATAATATCAAAATCTCAAAAAAATGTAATAAAATAATAGATAAGACAGTTAATAATAATTGTAATATGATAAAAAATAAAAATAATAATGATAATGAAAATAAAATTTGCTGGAGAAAGAATAGAAATGATGAAAGAAGCGTCATCGACAACATCACAACAAACAATCTGGATGCAATTGCAAAGAATGGAAAACGCGTCATAAACAAACGAGGTGCGAACAGCAACAAAAACAATGAACATAATCATGTCGAAACCAATCTAAACAACAACAAAATGACTAACAACAACAGCATCAACAACAACATCAACAACCACTCAATTGGCAAGTTGAATGACGGCATTTCGTTTGGCAACAACAACAATTTAATATTACGTCATAATGGCCATTGTGGTGACGTCAATGCAAATAAAAAAACCAAAACAAGTTTTGAACACAACAACAACAACAAATATAACAACAACAATAAAAATAACGATAACAAAATGAGAAAAAATATCTATTCTGAAGATGATCAAGAAATTGAAAAAATTGATTCGATGAAGAACGGACGTTATGAAAGTAAAACCTTGTACAAAAGGAACTTCATCAGTAGTTACTTTAAGGGTGGAAAAGTTGAAGTTCAGGGTGAAGCCTTCAACACCTGCGACAACCACCTGAGTTACAACAATGGAAAGAGGAGCAACGAGACATGTTGGTTGCCTCCGAGCAACAGACACTCCAGACTTGCCGCAGGTCACATCGTGTTCCGTCTTCGTGTTGATCGAGTTGAAATGAGTCGACGATCGTTCATTGAGTAGTTCAGTCTTTTGGATTGATCCGATTGACGCGAGTTTTGTATCCATAACACGTTGTTCTTCCTTGGAAGCTGTGTCTACGCAAACTTCCGGACACACCCAACAACACACAAACAAAATCCACATAGAAAACCTCTCAAAATTAATTTTAAAAAACACACATACGTACACACACGACAATATGAAACTGAGACTCACACACACACACACACACACACACACACACACACACACACACACACACACACACACACACACACACACACACACACACACACACACACACACACACACACACACACACACACACACACACACACACACACACACACACACACACACACACACACACACACACACACACACACACACACACACACACACACACACACACACACACACACACACACACACACTCACACACACACACACACACACACACACGTGCGTGAAGGCACTCTTGCGGGCGTGAGAGGGTGTTGCTTGAATAGCGGCTGAATGCCTTGCGAAGATGCAGCACTAATTGTTTGACATCCTCCGATTGCCTTCACCCCTGCATGATTGGGTGCTTGAGGAGGAGGTGGAGGAGGAGTGGTTAGAGGAAGAGGTGCGGTGACTAGAAGAGGTGAAGGAGGTGATGGAGGTGATGGAGGTGATGGAGGTGTAGTTTTTGAAGTGGAGGTTGGAGAAGATGATTTTTGAAGAGGTAGGTGGTGGTCGGAGGTTGGAAGAGATGAAAGTGGTGGTTGGGAAGGACGGAGCGTGTTTTTAATGGATGGGAAATAGGTCACGATAGTCACAAAAGGTGGTGTGGTCGGAAACTCTGTGTGTACGTTAAAAGCTGGAAAACTTTATTCAAAAGAGATACCTTCAAAAAAAGATTAAAGTTTAAAATAATAAAAAAACAATGTAAAAAAATACTTTAAAAAATATTTAATACTCTCTAAATGTTCTATTAAAACGAATTTAAATAATTATATATGGAGTCAGCGCCTTTTATGCAAATTTCGTGCTTTCCATTCCTTTCACATTATATTTGGCGTTTTTTTCGTTAGCGGAAAAAGGAGAATAGCTCCAAAGACGAATTTTATTTTCAGAAGATTTTTTCGCTTTTATAAAGTTTGCAAAAACGAGAGTTTATTTTTATTCTCTTTAGATTGTATATTTTTCTTCATTCATTTAACGGAATTTTTTCAAAACTTTGAAGATCTTTATTTAGATCATTCTTCAATCCATTCAAATCTTTTTTCATCCATCCGTCCATCCATCCATCCGTCCATCCATTCATACATCCATCCATCCATCTATCCATCCATCCATCCATCCATCCATCCATCCATCCATCCATCCATCCATCCATCCATCCATCCATCCATCCATCCATTCATCCATCCATCCATCCATCCATCCATCCATCCATCCATCCATCCATCCATCCATCCATCCATCCATCCATCCATCCATCCATCCATCCATCCATCCATCCATCCATCCATCTATCTACCCATCCATCCATCTACCCATCCATTCACAGAGCAGAATGGCTTGACTAAGATTTCAGTTATCCACAAAGCATCTTCCCTTTCAGATTACTTCGAGAGCAATGATGATGATGGTGGTGATGAGGAGGATGGTAATGATGATGATGATGATGATGATGATGATGATGATGATGATGATGATGATGATGATGATGATGATGATGATGATGAAGATGATGATGATGATGATGCTAATGACGTGAATGATGATGCTGAAAACTTATCATTTTCAGATTTCTCTCAAGACGCTACCATGATGAACCCGGAAAAAAGAAAGGAGAAAGGAAGGGAGGAAGCAAGGGGGATGACAGAAATGAATGAAAGAAAAAATAAAAGAGTGTTTGGAAGGTTGTTTAAAAGTTATGAATGTAATTCTAGGAGAAAGACGAATGGGAGAATTTTGAGTGGAGAAGGTAAGATGGAGGAGGGATTGGACGGGATGGAGGAAGAAGATAAAAAGAAAAAGATTGGATATTTCAAGAGATTGCGGATAGATGGAAAAAGAGATAAAGAGCGGATTGGTGGAGGATGGATGGGTGGAGAAATTACTGAGACAAAAAAGATAAATAAAGAATTAATTGATAGAACGAATGGAAAATGGATTGATATGAAAAGAATAGATAGAAGTGGGGAGGATGGAAGGAAGATGGATGGAAGAGGGATGGATGGAAGAGGGATGGATGGAAGAGGGATGGATGGAAGAAAGATAGATGGAAGGAGGATAGATAGAAGAGGGATGGATGGAAGTGGGGAGTATGGAAGAAAGATGGATGAAAGAAGGATGGATGGAAGAGGGATGGATGGAAGAAAGATAGATGGAAGAAGGATAGATGGAAGAGGGATGGATAGAAGTGGGGTGGATGGAAGAAAGATGGAAGGAAGTGGGGTGGATGGAAGAAAGATAGATGGAAGAGGGATGGATGGAAGAATGAGGGATGGAAGAGGGATGACGCATCAAAGAACCTGCACGCATGACTGCCTCTACGTGAATCAAGCTAGTTCTTCGTATCTCATTCATCAATTCATTCATCTATCCATGCATTAATGAATTCGATCATCCATTCATTCATCCATCAATGCATTAATGAATTCGATCCTCCATTCATTCATCCATCAATGCATTAATTCCTCAATTCATTTACTAATTCGTTCAAATGTCTACCACCACCACCACTACTAACACCACCAACACTACTTTAAACAACAACACCAACACTACTTTAAACAACAACACCAACGCACCATTAACAACACCACAATTGCAACATAAAATGCAACAACAACAACAACAACCACAACACTACAGACTGCCGAGATGAACGACCACAAGATCGGGAAACTGCATGAGGGATGTCGCTTCAAGCACTCATCAATCGACATTAGCAGCAAAAGCAAGCCGGTTTGTCCATGAATTTGGATTAAAATTCCCGTTTTCGCCTTTTTTCTTTTTTCCGATGTTTTTGTTTATAAAAATATTCATTTTTCGTCTTTTTTAAAATAGTAATCAAGTTTAAATTAACTTTTCGCATTCAATCAAGTTTCTTACAAAAATAAGCAGCCTGTTCGTTCATCTACCCATGCATGCATTCAACCAACAATGCATGCATTCAACCAACAATGAATGCATTCATGAATGCATTCATTCATTCCCAGATTTATTACGCTTATCTACTTCCTCATTTATTCACTCTACTTTCCCATCTACGCCATCTTTCTCATAATTTTTTAAACTTTCATATCTTTTAGAAAAAAAAAGGTTTAGAATTATTATCTCATTTTTAGAGAGTTTTTGTATATTCATTCATTTATTTTGTTTAGTTTTGTTTTCAAGCATCATTTGCTCCGAATTATCGACCAGATCTTAATTTATGCATTTGAGCTTTGCATCCCTCCCCTATTCCATCCATCTCCTCTTCATACTTTCTCGCAATTCTTTCTTCCACCCATTTATCTATCCACGCCCACTCACACATCCTTCCCTCCATCCATCCACTCAATCCTCTTCATCCACCTTTTAAAATACAAACTTTCAATGATCGCGTGCTTGAAACTGTTTGTACAAACACCAGACGTACAAAATAATAGCTTGTCATTCTCAACACCTAAAAAAACACACACATACACACACACATACTCACACACACACACACACACACACACACACACACACACACACACACACACACACACACACACACACACACACACACACCCATACACACATACACACAGACACACACACACAAACAGACACACACGCACACACACACACAGACATACACACAAACAGACACACACACACAAACATACAAGGCGGGTGATTCTCTCACAATGGGTCCAAAGGAAGAAGGAAGGAAGGGTGGAAGGGAAGTGGATGAATGCAGGCTGCGATCAGGGGCAGACGAGCTTCGGAAAGGCATTGGGAAAGGGTTGAAGGAGAGTGCAGCGTTTGAAAGGTGCATCTTTAAATGCTTTCAAAGATTGAATTGAGGATCACTTGTGAGTACATGATGTACTTCTCAATGAGATCAGCTCTCAAAACCTTGCAAGCTAGCATTCCTCATAGCCACATTTTAATCATTCTTAATCGAAAAGTTACACTAATCAGTTTCATCTCTTCTTCCTTTCAGCATTCATCCTTCATCTTCATCCATTCATCCATTTATCCTCTATCCATCCTTCATCCATCCATCCACCCGTTTCCAACTAAAACAGCAACAGCAACAAGATGACCTGGATAGAAATTGAAGCAGCATTAGTGCTGACCAAGATGGCCTCAGTCAAAAAATTACCAGCATCCAGTTGAGAGCTAATCAACAGAAAACTGTAACAAATCATTTAAATAGATGAATTCTTATTAACAGTGCGACATTATGCCCCTTCTTCATAGAAGAGTTACATGAAGTATCTTAGCTACTAAGTAGCTTACACAGCCTTTCGATTCATTATAGCTTATTTGAATTTATTTATATAAAAAAACAAATATTTTATCTTTTAATTGATTCATTTGTGCTACGTATTCATAGTTTCCGAACCTTTCAGACGCATGCAAGTTAGTAAAATGGAAAGAATTTTCATTTGCGCTTTCTCAAACCTAATCTCGTCCTTCCTAGCTGCATTTTTTCCCATTTTGGCTTTTTCATTCTCCGACAAGACAGGGTCAGATTTGCAAACAGGTTGCATATTTTCATGTCGACGTTAGCATTGCTTATAATTGAGGGAGAGTTGAAAGAAATGTTCTATATTTTGAGTTTTTTTTAATTGTAAAAGTTTTCCATTTGTTTGATAATATCTTTTATACTAGTTTTTAGGTTTGAAAGAATAAAAAAAATGCATATTTTATTGCTATGAATATATGATGTAACACATGTCAGGAATATCTATTGGGTTTGACAGGGTATACGCGCAGAATAATAGTTTTTTATTTTGCAATTGCAATTGATTTACTAAATCATTCCTTTACCTCTTCTCTTCCAGGGTTGTTTCCGTATCATACAGTTTTTAATACATTTTCATAATGTTTTTTGTGTTCAAAATGTCATGAAGCTCCCTTATATTTGATAATGAGTTATATACAAATATTGATTTAAAACTTAAGTTAAATTTACTTTAGAGTTAACAGGGTAGTTAAGAAAGATTAAGTATATTTATTGCTAAAAATCAAATTCTCTGTTATTTTTTATTTTAGTATTAATAAAAATTCAAAATCTTAAATATTCTGAGTTAAAAATTATATGTTGTGTATTATCTATGCATAGTACATTAATGAATGTGACAAAAATATTAAATGATAAATTCAAGAATAATTTAAGTTTTAATAAGTAACTTTAGACCTAAAAAAATATTGTTGACTTTATTTCAAAGATATAATAGCGGAAAATACCCCACGGTGATTCTTTTCTGCATTTCCACTGGAAATTTTCCAGGTTTGATAAGTGAAAATGGCAATGGAAGAGTTTGATGTGGATTCCTTCAGAGGAAAGTATGAAACTGTGTCAGATTGGAAAGTAAAACGAGCGTTTTTGATATCTAACCACGAATACTTCACAAACCGTGTTCTCCTCGGCACCATGGCGTGCTGTTACGTCAATGTCCATTGCTACGGCTGCAGGTGAAAATATTAAAATGTTGTAAACTGAATGAATTTTAAATTCAAAATTGTTTTTCCAGCTATCCAGACGAAGTGATGTCGCGATTGAACGAGTTAGAGATGAACATAGATAAAAGATTGATTGATGATTACCAACCAAATAAAGATAATAGCGGTAAAAAATTATTAAAATCAAAGACAAGAAAGATTGAAAATGAAGGAGTATCAGCAGAAAAAAAAATCCGGTTAGAGGAATCTTCAAAAGCATCAACATCTCAAGAAGAATATGCAGAAATAGAGGAAAAATTCAAAAAACTAAAAAAGAATCTCCCAAGCTACATTGAAGACAAATCACAACTTCTCCAGTTGTTTCAAGTGCAGTTAGACAAGGCGAAGATGAGTGCGGTTACCAACTACGAATCCCTTCCCAACGGCACATTCAGCTGCTCACTGAGCATCGACACAGTCTTTGTGGCGAAGGGAGTCGCGACGAACAAGAAGAAGGCCAAGCTGAATGTGTTCGAGAAGGCAGTTGAGGTGCTGAGAGGAGATCGACTGAAGGTGCAAGTGAAGAAGAAGGAGGAAGAGGAGGGTTCCGAACAGGATGGTCCTGTGGAACTGATGCTGGTGGGTGGTGTGGGGAGTGTTGATGATGATGGTGGTGGTGTTGATGATGATCTTAGTGGTGGTAGTGAGGCAGACATGGTGGTAGTGGATGATGGAAAGTTTAGTGAGCTCTTCAAGGACTTTGTAATTTATGCGTCAAGTGATGACAAAGACGCCAAGAACATTCTGTACCAGAGCTGCTCTTTCAACAAAGTGGCCCTCAAGGTATTCAAGAAAAAAGATAAATTCCGCATTCTGATGGATGAGGTGTTGGTTGCGGAGGCTGAGAACTCTTTTGAACCAGTGCTGGAAGTTGCAGAGAGACTGCTCGGAAGACTGGGTGGCGTCTGCTATAGGCTGCAAGTGAAGGAGTTGTATGAGGCGGATGCAGAGTTTGATGTGGCGAGGGAAGACCTGTTGAGGGACGCGTCTGCTGGTGGTCATGGTGGTGGTCATGATGATGATGCCATCCCTGACTCGAACATTGGTGTGTTGTTGAGTAGATGTGTGCTGGTGGTGTTGTGGTGGTGGTTGAGATTTAGTTGCTCGGAGGCTGTTGTGATGCAGGCTCTTACTTCATTCAATCAAGTGTTTGCTTCTAACTGCCAATACTTATCATGGAATGAACCTCTTGCTCATCACCACACCGCAGGTAGCAAGATGCTGAGGAGGATGGGGTGGTCGGGGGGAGGGGTGGGCAGGCAGGGGAATGAGGGCATTGTCCAACCCGTCCAACTCACCGAGACCTTGCACCGACAGGGTTTTGGAGCGAGCAAGGACCAGCAGCACTTGCGACAGAACGTCACTCGACTGCTGCAGCGATACAGGCACACAGACAACCAGAGGGACTTGGTGGCACGAGGAGACTTCACGAAGGAGGAGCGAGCCCTGGTGCACAGTCTCTGCAACAAGGTGCATCTGAAGTCGAAGTGGCACGGACGCGGTGGCGATGAGGTCCTCGTGGTGAGCAGACGCAGGAGTGCTCAACAGCTGCTGCAGCATGTCAGGGAGAATGGAAGCTCAAAGTACCTCCTCACCTCCCCTTCCCCCTTGCCGCCTTGATTATCTTACTGATGTTATTTTATTTGTTTTAAATGTTCAACTCGCTATATGTTATGTTTTTAATTGATCTTGTGTTGTTGAAAGGGATGCAAGGTGCAAGACATTTGCAACTTATATTTTTATTGAGTTATGGCATCAGTTGAAGGAAAAAACTAAATTACTCTAAACTCTAAGGAATCATTTTAAACCAATTAAATCGTATTTTGAGCCGTATCAATCTTTATAATTGATTGATTGATTGACATAATTGCGTGGTTCTTTTTTACAATTAATTATGATAGGAATTGTTAAATGACTAATTGTAAATGTAAAATAGCTGGCTTCAAGAGGTTTAAGTAGCACTGGATTGGACAACACATGCTAGTTAAGACGTTGATGGCAGTTTATGTAGAGATTGAAGTTGTGTCCTCGGAGATTTGAAAGTGGAATATTAATTAATTGAATATGTCAAGCAACATATTTATCAAATGATTTAAAGATAAATAAATCATGAACGAAAAATATTCATATCAAATTATTAAGCAATAAGAAATAAAGCTTAATCAATTGGTAATCACAGCCTAAGACAGCAGTGCCTCTTCAAGACTTTATTATCGGTAAATGATTAGTCCCTTATTTTTGCTAATCATTAGGGATTTGTAATGAAATTGTTAATTAGTTTTTATTGATCCAATTAGGGGAATAATTAGTTATAAGAATCAGCATTGATTAGCAATCATACAAACATATCTGCACCTACAACTTATTAGATTTTAAATATTTTATGAAGATACAGACTGCAACTAGTGATGATGTAGGTGATGATGATAATGTTGTTGGTGATGATTATGATGAACAGCATAAGGGCAGTCGGGTCTATTGCAACACACATCATCATCATTACAAGGAAGTAAAGTGAACATATTCTTAGAAAAATTGCCAATTCTAATTGGATAATTAGCATACTTTTATATTCAAAATGAATGAACACTTAGTTACATTTATTATAATCCGTTTTAAAGGAATTTATCACAAAAGTAACGCGAGACAATCAATTAATTAATATGATGATGATTAACCCTCTTATAATAAAAATAAAAGATTGAAAAATAAAAATTATGTTTAAAAGAAGGATTGATTGAAAAGTTGGTCAAAGCCCAGCCAACAATGTCAAGCCTCCATACACTATAGAGCAGTTGATGCTGGTTACTGAGTTGCCAGAGGAGGCGTGGTAGGGGAGCTGGAGGGTGGTGAAGGAGGAAGGAAAATAAAAGTGGTGGAAGGTGGGGGAAGTGGTAGAGAAGGTGAGATGAATTGTAGTCATGTGGATAAATAGAAAAATTATTATGCAACAAGAAACTACCACTAGCACTACAGCCCATCCACTACTGTCACTATTACCAAAGCCACACAGAATACACCCAACTATGAGTATTATACACTAAGCATAGAAAAAAAATATAAAAAACATGGCCACCTATCGATCGACTTGGAAACAGTTTGGTCTCCGATTCCTTTGGCTTTGCTGTTCTCTTTGCTGCGTTGAAATGCGTTTTGGAGATTATTCAAACAACAAGAACATCTACGTGTTTGTATATTCATGAGTTTAACTATTCAAAAGATTTAACTATTATTTTGTTCACTTTTAATTTTTTAAAATTACAATAAGAGTTGATTAAAAGTCACTCTAATTGGCTGAAGTCTGCCCAATCAGCACTGCTGCTCGTCTGCATCTTAACCACTGCAGTCTCTTCTAAAGATGGCCACCCTGAAGTGATGGTGATCATAATGATGATGATGACGATGATAATACAATAGTGTTGATTATAGTAGTGGATATTAGCACCACCGGCGTATAGTACTGGAGCACCAACCGCCATTAGACGTATCCATCCCTTCAAAGTGCTTATCGAATTCACTTTTGAGGAGGCCCCCTCCTCCATCTTCATTGGTCGCCATGACGACGTCCTTGAGCTTGATCGTCTCCATCTTCTCTTCCTTCTCCACCTCCTTCAACTTCTCCAGCAACTCTGGCTGCAGTCTGTCAGTCGACGTCATGGCGATAGTAGTAGTAGTAGTGGTAATAGTAGTGGTAGTAGTAAAAGTTGTAGTAGTGGTAGTAGTAGTAGTAGTACTCACAAAGACTCTGGGAAGTTGGCCAACTTTTCCTGCAGCACTTCATCCTCGTCTTCTTTCCTTCCTTCCTTCTTTCCAGCATCATCATCACCACCAGCCACAGCAGCAGTATCGTCATCATGGAAGGTAGCAGCATCATCATCATCAGCACCCTTCCTCTCCTCGCACATCTCCTCAAACATGGCACTCCTCTCCTGAAACTTTGCCAATCATTTCTATCAGCATCATTGTTGTTGTTGTTGTTGTTGTGCATTATTGCTAGTATTATTATTCTTATTGTGCACTACTATCATCACGGCACACTTATGAATACGTAATGAACCTGCTCGAAGATCTTTGAACTGAGTTGATCCTGCCTGTGGTCATTGTTCTTTCGTTATAATGTTGGTACTACTACTGCTACTACTACTACCACCACTAATACTACTACCACTACTACTACTACTACTACTACTACTACTACTACTACTACTACTACTACTACTACTACTACTACTACTACAACTACTACTACTACTACTACTATTATAACCACAACCACAACAACCCAAAGTCTTCTTGTTCTGCTAGCGACTCTTCTATGAACGCATACTGCAAAAGAATAATTATAATTATAATAATAATAATACGAGTAATAATAATAATAATAATAAAAAGAATAATTATAATAATAATAATAATAATAATACGAGTAATAATAATAATAATAATAATAATAATAATAATAATTATAGTAATAAAAATAATGAGATTAGAGAAAGAAATGGAAACTCCAATAATCATGATTGATTGGGATTAGTGGAAAGAACCTAAAATCACGAAGTTTAACGGTGATGATGACGATGACGATGGTAGTGATGATGATGATGATGCAAATCAGCAACCGCAACATGCTAAATAAAGCAAAATCAACTAAAAGAGGATTTCGTGAATTAAATTTTAAAGATTTTTAATTCGCGCCTATGGGCTACTAGGCTACATCGGTTGCACTCGAAGTTAGGACCATTAAGCAGTGCTCAAGCCGAGAGTCGTTACACACTCGGCTACCCGTTCACCCAGAAAAAATGTAAAAAAAAGTAAACTAAATAATGTTATAAAAAGAAATAAATTAACTTAAAAGCTTTGTATAAAAACTATTTAGATGAATAATAATGGAATAAAGAAATGAAACTCAATAGTAATGGAAGGTATCATTACCAGTCTCATCACTCGACCAGCCTAAGATGGTGGGAGATTCACTAAGGTAAAGCTTAGCGAGGCTAATTAATGATCAATTACAATTGATAATTAGCACCCTTAAACATCTAATTGGGAACGAAGCTAATTGGTGTAATGTATAATCAACCGCCTGGCCTTTAAGTTGTTGTTTACAAGCAGCTTTTTCAAAATGGTTAATAAAAAACGCGAGCAATATAAACATCAACAACTACAACAACATTAAAATCAACAACTAAATCAACAAATAAATAAATTAACAACATCCACATCAACATTAACAAAAACAAAATCAACAACAACAAAAACAAAATCAACAACGACCTTCTGAGTGTTGTTGTCTTGTTGGAAGGGCAAGTGGTCGTCGTTTGAGAAGGTGTCGTGCTCCAGTGATGAAACCTGGAAGATGAAGATGAAGATGATGAATTGATTATAATGTTGATGATGAAGTGATTATAATGATGATGATGATGACGAAGTGATTATAATGATGATGATGAATTTATTATAATCATGCTGACGACAATGATAATAAAGTGATGATGATGATGATGATGATGACTTGTGAAGGGGCGCTGAGCTTGTTGAGGCTTGCTAGAGTGACAGACACAAACTCCTGCCACCTCTGTCGCACCTCCTCTGGAAAGTCTGTGTGTGGAGGTGCTGATGATGATGATGATGATGATGATGATGATGAGGAAAGGCTTTGCGAGGGAAAGGTTGAGTGAGTGAAGGAGAGGAGGAGGGAGTGAGTGAGTGAAGGAGAAGAGGAGGGAGCGAGTGAGTGAGGGAGGAGTTTGAAGAGGATATTAAAAGTAAGAGTGGCTGAAGGATACACTGGAAAAACGTGTCAAAATGGCCGAGAGAAACCTCCAAAGAAAGAAACGAAAAATTTCAAAATGGCGAATATGAACTCCTGAAGGAAGAAAGGAAGAAAGGAAGAAAGAAAGAAAGGAAGAAAGGAAGAAAGCCTACCTGGCCTGCTGATGGCGTAAGTGACGAGGGCGTTGTACTGGTGGGAGGAGAGTTGGTTGGCTATCTTCAGCATGTGACCTTTGTAGCCGTGCAAGCATGCCCTTGTGGTGATGATGATGATGATGACGATGATGATAATGATGATGTGCTAGTGGTGATGATGATATTGTGGTTGTGGAAATGATGGGAGTGTTGGTGGTGGTGGGCGTTGATTGGTTGTTTGCAAGGAGCTTACTTGGAGTCTTTGGGAGTGTCCAGAGAGACCATCACTTTCTGCAAGAGGTGGAACTGGTGCAAGAGCTGTGGTGGCGGAGGAGGGGGATGAAATAAAAGATCGGAGAGAGAGATAATGAGATAGAGTGATAGAGGGAAAGAAACCTGGTAAAGGAGTTTGGTGGAGGAGTCAACATAGGTGGATGGAGAACGAGTGGTGGGGAGGAGAAGAGGGGAAATGATGGAAGGAGTGGTGGATGGATCGGGAGTGTTGAGTGGTTGCTTGGTGTTGTGGGTGGAGGTGGCTTGTTCAGTGCTGACGTCCATGCCGTCATCAGCGCCTCCACCCTTGCCACCACCACTACCACCACCATCGCCATCGTCATCATTACGCTGGGCTGGTGAAAGAGATGGTGAGGTGTTGAGGGGGTGCGTGGAGTGGCTGGTGCTGGAGGTGGAGTGGTGGGTGGATGCGTTGGAAAGAAGTGCTGTGATGAGGCAGCAGAACTGCGTGTGCAGGAAATTGTTCCACGGGTACGCATGGAAGAGGTCCTGTGAGAGGTGTGAGAGAAGCTTCAAGTGGAAAGGCGCACTTGTAAGAAGCCACCACACAACACCACACCAACAGCAGCAGACCATACCACCACATCAACCCCGCCCTTCCCCCCCCTCAACCACAAAAACAACAACCAGCCAACCAACCCTCCCAGAACCACATAAGCAACCAACCAGTAGCACGCCAAGGGTTCCTAGGTGCAGTAGTTGCATGTTGGAGGGAGAGTGGTTGAGGGTGACGAGACACACGAGGAGTCTGGTCGCCTGGTAGCGCGATGGTCCGAAGGGTGTGTCTAATGGCCCGCACGTCATCGTCATCGGGCTGTAGTGTTGCTGCCGAGTGGGTGGGTGGGAAAGTTGGCATGCGTGCCCTAAAACTTAAACCCCAACCCAGCCGCCTCATAATCAGAATCATTATCATGACCACCACTCCCAAAATCCCAACCATTACCCGTCCCTAACACCCAAGCGGCATAGCAACAACGGCAGACAGGCAACAGTGACCAACCGACCAACCGACCAACCAACCGACAAACCAACCAACCGAAGGGGGGTGGAGGAGGAGGTGGTGGAGGTGGTGCAAGCGGGGCGTGAGGGCCTGGAGGGTGCCGGTGCAGTCGAGAAAGAACTTGTCGACGTCGGGAAGGGGGCTTCGGTGGTGCGGCGAGGTGAGGAGCGAGGAGTGGAAGCCGCCCAAACAGCCCTCCTCCGCAGCCTCTCTACGTGGTGTGGTGGTGGTGGTGGTGTGGTGGTGGTGGTAGTGGTGGTTGTGGTGGTGGTGGTGGTTGTGGTGGTGGTGGTTGTGGTGGTGGTTGTGGTGGTGGTTGTGGTGGTGGTTGTGGTGGTTGTGGTGGTGGTGTGGTGGTTGTGGTGGTGGTGGTTGTGGTGGTGTGGTTGTGGTGGTGGTTGTGGTGGTGTGGTTGTGGTGGTGGTGGTTGTGGTAGTGGTTGTGGTGGTTGTGGTGGAAGGAGATTGTAATGATGGTGCTGATCGTAATGGTGATAGTCACTAAACTAACCCATTCACCTCACTACCTTCCCCATCATTCCACCACCCCCTTTCCCCCCCCCACTCACCCGATCTTCTTGAAGTCGAGTAGGGCGTACAACACCTGCAGACCCCCCATCACAAGAGAGGCCTGAAGGGGCGGTGTCTGCAGGGTGTGCTCCAGTAGGCTCTTCACTGTGTCTTCGCTGTGGAGGAGAGAGGTGAGGGAGGGATGAGAAAGGGAGAAGGAAAGATGGTGGGAAGAGGGAAGGAGGGAGTGGTGGATAGTGGTGAATAGAGTGAGAATACAAACCAGTAACATAACAAAATATAATAAGTTGGCTTGAGAGAGAGAGAGGGAGAGAGAGAGGGAGAAAGAGGAAGAGAGAGGGAAAGAGAGGGAGAGAGGGAGAGAGAGAGAGAGGGAGAGAGAAGGAGCGTTGAAGCTGGTTTGTTAATGATGCCATGGTGATGCAACAGGAATGAGTTCATAAAAGCATTCGGAGGCACGCACGACTGCATCGAGTGAAGCAGTAGTTCGTAGTTGCTGCTGTGGTTTCTGCTGTGGCCCTCATCATCATCGTCGTCGTCGTCATCGTTGTTGTTGTTGTAGTTGTTGTTGAGGACGGGCTCCTGCTCGAAGGCAATCTGCTCGCGCGAGTGTTTGATGATCTCGCACAGAAGTTGGCTGCAGTTGTTGTGCGTCTGGTGGGTGGTGTGTTGTTCTAGTGATGTGTTGTTGTGCGTCTGGTGGGTGGTGTGTTGTTGTAGTGATGAGTTGTTGTAGTGATGTGTTGTTGTAGTGATGTGTTGTTGTAGTGGTGTGTTGTTGTAGTGGTGTGTTGTTGTAGTGGTGTGTTGTTGTAGTGGTGTGTTGTTGTAGTGATGTGTTGTTGTAGTGATGTGTTGTTGTAGTGGTGTGTTGTTGTAGTGATGTGTTGTTGTAGTGATGTGTTGTTGTGGTGGTGTGTTGTTGTAGTGATGTGTTGTTGTTGTGATGTGTTGTTGTAGTGGTGTGTTGTTGTAGTGATGTGTTGTTGTAGTGATGTGTTGTTGTAGTGATGTGTTGTTGTAGTGGTGTGTTGTTGTAGTGGTGTGTTGTTGTAGTGGTGTGTTGTTGTAGTGATGTGTTGTTGTAGTGATGTGTTGTTGTAGTGATGTGTTGTTGTAGTGATGTGTTGTTGTAGTGATGTGTTGTTGTAGTGGTGTGTTGTTGTAGTGATGTGTTGTTGTAGTGGTGTGTTGTTGTAGTGGTGTGTTGTTGTAGTGATGTGTTGTTGTAGTGATGTGTTGTTGTAGTGATGTGTTGTTGTAGTGGTGTGTTGTTGTAGTGATGTGTTGTTGTAGTGATGTGTTGTTGTAGTGATGTGTTGTTGTAGTGGTGTGTCGTTGTAGTGATGTGTTGTTGTAGTGATGTGTTGTTGTAGTGATGTGTTGTTGTAGTGATGTGTTGTTGTAGTGGTGTGTTGTAGTGATGTGTTGTTGTAGTGATGTGTTGTTGTAGTGATGTGTTGTTGTAGTGATGTGTTGTTGTAGTGATGTGTTGTTGTAGTGATATGTTGTTGTAGTGGTGTGTTGTTGTAGTGATGTGTTGTTGTAGTGATGTGTTGTTGTAGTGATGTGTTGTTGTAGTGATGTGTTGTTGTAGTGATGTGTTGTTGTAGTGATGTGTTGTTGTAGTGATATGTTGTTGTAGTGGTGTGTTGTTGTAGTGATGTGTTGTTGTAGTGATGTGTTGTTGTAGTGATATGTTGTTGTAGTGGTGTTTTGTTGTTGTGGTGTGATAGTTTGTAGTACTGATGTGGTTTGTGGTGTGATAGTGTGTAGTAGTGATGTGTTGATGTTGTTGTTATTGTTGTTATAATAATCTTGATACACATTAAATGCCTCAACAACAACATCAACAAGCGAGAATAACTCACGTCTGTGGAAGTTGAAGGCGAGAACATGTCTACTACCTTCTCTATGAGGCGTTCCTCATTCAGCCACTGTGTGTGTGTGTGTGTGTGTGTTTGCACGTGTGATTGTATGTGTGCGTGTATTTTATTGTGTGTTTAATCACCTTCAAACACTCGGCTCGACACACGTGCACCTCCATGTTGGTGACGAGCTTCATGACGAGGTCCATGACGGCAGACGTCGAGATGTGACGCAGCAATTGGTCCAGGACACCAGCCCTACTTTTTAAATAGGTCAGCATCTGGTTTTGCGGTGGAGGCGAGAAGAGTTTGTTGGGGATGATAAACGAACACACATGCAACCACACACACACACACACACACACACACACACACACACACACACACACACACACACACACACACACACACACTTACACACACACACACACACACACACACACACACACACACACACACACACACACACACACACACACACACACACACCATGGCACTCTTGCGTGTGATGAGGAAGGCGATGACCTTGGAGACGAAGCTTGCCTGCAGAGGGTTGAGTTGGTCCTGCGCGAAGAAGGAGAAGATGAGGTCAAGGTGGGTGCCAGGAGTTGTTGATGATGATGAGGACGATGTTGGAGGTGGATCAGTGGATGGTTGAGGTGAATGTGTGGTGGAAGGGGGCGCATGTGAAGTGGTGGTGGTCGTCGTGGTGGTGGTGGAGTCATCATCAACAATGGTGGCAAATGAAGGGGAAGTGGGCGAGATGGGGGCAGTGGGAGGAGTCTTGGGGTCAAGGGGGGATGGGGCAGAAGTGGCGAGGAGAGGGTTGGGGATGGTGGAGGCTTGGTTGAGGAGTGAGTCAGTGATTTCTGCCACGTCGGACATGAGGAGCTCTGTCGACATGCTAGGAAGTCTGTTTAGATTGTGATTGCAATTGATCAGTCAATTCTCCTGGATTAACTAATTCACCACTGTTTATACAAATAAATTTAGTTTCTTTTTGTATCAAAAAGTTAAATTTTGCAATCAAAGAAAGCTCTACAAATGAAAAGATGTTTATAATGATCACTAAATGATGGTTTCACAGATGAATTGATTGATGCCAATTAGAGGTCGGACATGGACGATTTTTCATTCCCGGTCCCGTCCCGTTCCCGAAATTTTTTTTCCCGTCCCGTCCCGTTCCCGATGGGCCATCAGAATTTTGATTCCCGTCCCGTCCCGTTCCCGAAATTTTTTTTCCCGTCCCGTTCCCGAAATTTTTTTGAGGTCTCTTTATTCATTTCCACTGCCGTTATCACTGGTCCCAAACTTGCTAGTCCTAAATTTTTTTATTTGAAAGTCAAAAAATATTTTTTTTCGAAACAAACACGCTTCAAATATATATTGAGATAAAAGTAATGAAGTTAGTCATTGTTTTTAACTAATTAAATCAAGTCTTTATTGCTTTTAACGCGCGTTAAACCGTCCAGAGTTTCAGCTTTCAAATTAGATGATCTTGGGTCTGAAGTTAAACGACCACATGTTGAAAAATTCCGTTCACAGGGAATAGAACTTGCAGGTATACTAAACAACATTTTGGCTACTTCTTGTAGTATTGGAAAATTGCTCATTTTACTCCAATAAAATAAAACATCTTTATAATCTTCAATTTTGTTGGGACGTAATTGTGAATATTTGTACAATTCATCCTCTTCTGAATTTTCTTCCTCGTTCATTATTATTAATTCATCAATAATGTTAGAAATATGTTTTTTAACAGCATTCTTATTCTCCACAACTGCAAAAATAAAATCATTCGTATAATTTGATAGTATAATAAATGTATTATAATTTTTACGTTATAAAAACAAACATAATAGGGTTAAATAACCATAATTTGTATCTTTTTTTTCAACAGAACTGCAGCTTGGCCTGGCTGTACAAAATGGAATTAAATTTTCTCTAATGAAAGTCTTGGTATTTATTTCTTGTTCTATCCCAAACTCTTTTCTTATTATTCTTTTATACTGAGGATGCAACAGACATGCTGCCATATGAATAAAATCAATGGGCATCTTTTCTTTTGTCGAAATGATCAACTGAGCAATCAACTGGAAATTAAAAAGTCAAATTCAAAGTATTAATTTACGAAATAAAAAAAATTAACTTACCAGTTTGATTTCATTTGACAAGTTTTCATCATCACTCATTTGCTCTAATCTCCCTAATATTTGGACTCGCCATAACAACTTCAAATGTAATGTTGGAGCTTTTGACATTGACAATGCAATGGTGGCTTCGTTATACATTTCTAGTGCATTTAAAACTTCTTTTAAGTGAGGAGTGTCGATGAAATAGAGATTTCCATACTTGGGGGTTTGCTTAAGAATAATTTTTAAAGAATCCATTCCATCATATACTGATTTCAACATGAAATAAATCGAATTAAATCTTGTAGATGATTCTTGTTTAAGTGTTTGTTTTCCCATGTTTAAAAGCTCCTTTTGCTTGCTATAAAAAAATAAAATTTTATAACAAATTATGTTGAAATTAAAATATCAATTTTAATTTTTTTTTACTGTATGAAAAATGTGAAAATTAATTACCCAGTCTTCTTGACGTATTTTACAACATCTTTAGCATTCTCAATTAGTAAAGATATTGGGTTATCTGCTGCCAACTCAGAAAACTTTTTGGATAATGCAAGATTTAAATCATGAACAGAACAGCCCAGCCAAATCATTTCATCAGAATTGTTAAAAGCCTTTTTTACATTTGAGGCATTGTCAGTCGTGAAGGTACAATAGTCTAATGATTGAATACCATATTCCTGGAATCATAAAATAACATTTGAAATATTAAAACATGTGGATATTTATCTTGTATAAATTATTTTTTAAATATTTATGAAAAATTGTTTAAAAAATTACCATGCAGAGTTTATTCATCTCCTCAAGAATATTTCTGGATGAGTGATTTACATTAAAAGCAATTGTTGCCAAAACTCTGTCTTGAAGCTCCCATTCTCCATTATTGTCTTTAACATAATGTATGGTGACTCCCAAATGTGAATCTCCAGAACGTTTATTCTTCCAAATATCAAGGGAAAAACTTTTAGAACCATTGTTCTGTAATAGATTGAAATTTATAAATATTTATTTTTATTAATAATTAAATGCATAAATTAATTTATAAAATTACACACCTTTGTAAATTCTCCTTTTAATTTGGTAATCACTGTTAAGACATTTTTTTCATGGTATTGCCTCACTGTTTTTTCGCAAGGCAATACATCTTTAGCCTTCAGACCCCGGCCATATGAGGCTCCAATATCGATGAGTTTTTGAGCCACCTGAATGAAACCTTCACCTTCAACCGTGACGAAGGCTCTCATGTCTTGAGCACAAAATAGGGAGATGGCCTTGGTCAAATTATTCTTTAAATTAGGAGAAACAGACTTTTGAGAAAATGTGAGAGTATTCTGCGTTATTTGATTCACAACTGGACTGCCAGTGCATGCTTTTTTGTGTTTCAGCATGCCAGAGGTGCCACAGGAATTTAAATGCTGAATCAACACTTTGCAGTCTTTGCATTGCACGAATTCTGTATGGCACCCATCAACCAATACTTTGACAAAGCTTTTCCAAGCTATACTTTTACTAAGATTCATTGCCATTGTGGAAACACGTGCAGGATCATTCGTAATAATTTTGTCAATCTGACTTTTCTTCATTTCCTTAATAGTTATAGACTCCGGTGAAATTAATGATGATGATGATGATGATGATGACGATAATGATGAAGATAATGATAAATTCGAAGACGACGTTGCTGACATTTTGAAATAAACGGAAGTTTTGATAAAAGTAAACATAGTAAAGAGAAATCTAATTGTTGGAAAACCACACTTTTTAATATATAATAGATTTAACTTTAATTTTTCATCTTAATTTTTTGAATTCCAAAATTTTTATTCCCGCTTTTTCCCGTTCCCGATTTAAAAGTGTATTCCCGTTCCCGTTTTTTCCCGTTCCCGATTTCAATGTTGATTCCCGTTCCCGTTCCCGTCCTGAAAACCTATTCCCGGTTCCCGACTTTTCCCGTCCCGAAATTAATTTTCATTCCCGTTCCCGCGGGAGTCCCGCGGGTACCCGGTCGAATCGGGTACCCGGTCCGACCTCTAATGCCAATTGAGTACTTGTATCTCATCTTCTCATCACACTCAGTCGAGGGCTCGGAAACCATCAGCTGCACCATCCTCCGAATGTGTTCTGGCCTTGTGAGACTGTGATGGCGTTGATGATAGTAGGAACAATCTTTGTAATTAATTTAAAAAAAATATCATTTAATAATAAAAAAATAATTTTAATTAAAAATGATAAATAAGTAAATATATTTTCCAAATAAGGCACTACCACACCACTGACAACTCGAGAAGCTTGGCGTTCTTGGCCTTGCACTCGATCAGCACATCCTCCTCACTGAGGATCTCCTCCAGTGCCACATCCTTGTGAGAAGGTTTGATACATTTATGTGGTGTTGTGCTTTAAAATTAGAATGCTTTTGATTTAGAGTTGAATTATTATATCCTATTTAGGAAGTTTATTTATATATTTATTTTTGTGGAATTACTAAAGATAGTGGTTTTCTTTTACAATTCATCATAGATATTAATATGAAAAATTTTGTTTGAAACAGAATTGCGAATTTGTTCATTACTTCTGAAGAAACAAGAATATTTTTATATATAATTACTGATCATTGATGAGAAACGAATTTTCAAGAAAAATACTGAAACCAACTTCATTTTCTAAAAGTGTTATAATGTTGGACGCCGTGAAATTGAAGCTCCAAAACATGTTTGCATTAGAGAAGGGAGTTTTTCTTCAAGTGGAAAAGTGTCTTCAGCTTGGAAAATGGTTTACATCAAAGATGCTTTTTCACAGATTTGACCAGTGACGCGTACTAAAAAACAATCGACAAGTGATTTTCATTCGAACTACGGTTTGTTTTTTGATAAACTGCCAATAAAGACTATTTTAGAGAATATCAAAATAAAATAAAAGCAACCCTTATCTCAAATTCCGCTTTATGTATCTTTCGTATAACTAACCATACGTTTTATAATAAATTGTTTCAAATAAGTTATTTTAGACACAAATATTTGTAATAAATTTTTAATTTTTAATAAATACATAAATATATTTTTAAATAATAAAAAAATATTGAAGTTATTTATAAAAAGTCAGGTACAAATTGACATAATTAAGAGCCTTGATGAAAGGTTTAAATGCCTGCTGTTAACCAGATGACGTTCGGAAAGTAATGAATAAAGTTTTGTAATTTAAAATTGCTCTAATTAAATAATTAAATGTTTTGTTTGCTATTTCTGGATATAAATGGAAATGATAAATAACAAGTATGTGCATTTTTTATAATTTACGATGCAAAAATACTTAGAAATGAATATTTATTCAGATCAATCTCAATATATACTGGAGTGTCAAAATCTCATTAATGCTTAACATAATTGCAGTTGCAACGTTTCCAAATCGTTTTGCAGCTTATGCATATTCATCAACAAACTTTTTGCAACTTTCGCAAGCCTAACAACTTATAACCATAAGCTAAGTTCTACAATAATCTCTTGTTGATTATGAAAAACTGAATTTAAAAATCAAAGTTTTAATTCCCCGTGAGAGCATTTTTCCATAAGCAATGATAATTTGTATTATTATTATTATCATTATTATTATTATTAATATTGTTTTTAACTTTTTTTCTCGTCTTTTGCCTGCTCCAGGAGATGATCGTGTGCAGGCATCTCCGTTACAAGCATATAAACATATGCACTCATCCATTACCAATCCACACACACACACACACATACATACATAGCCACATAGAAATAAATATTTACAAATAGTTTCAAGTGTGTATGCATACAAACTTCCAGTTCAGACTGCGTGTTTGTGTCTATAAGCTCAAAAGAGTGCTGTTTCAAAGCCTATATGGTGATTTTCTGGGGAGTAAACTATTTAAACACTTTTGAAAGTTCTGCACTACACGTAAAGCGCCTTTGAATGTTTCTCAAAGAGTGAAAACTTGTGATTTTGAATAACCTTTCTGAAATGGATTCGTGACGGGTAGTGCCACTTTAAGCTGCTAAAATGACCGGAAGACCCCTGAACTTGTTTGAATGTTTGCAAGGCAGAGGACCCGGCAGGATGAACAGCAAGAAGGAGAAGAAGATGCAATCTAACAGCAGCCCAACCACTCCCCTCACAGACTGCCACCTAAACCTGCATGCAGCCCCCGACCCTCCATCCACCTCCATCCCCAAGGAGGTAGAGGAGAAGAGGATCGTGAAGGAGGAGTGCCTCAAAAACAACTTGCCACGCAAGAGGTACAAGTCAGCAGGAGAAACCGCCAACCTCCTCTGTGCAGTGCCTGATCCCTCTCACAAATGCATCCTCGCTTCCTTCTTTCAACCTAACGCCTCCAGCAAAACTGCCCAGTCATCACCCTCTCCCAATCCACCCACCAGCCATTCGACCTTCAGTCGTGAATCGTCAGCCCCTTCCCACTTCCCCAAAATCTCTCCACCCAAACCTTCACTGGAAAAGATGAAAACCTTGGACGAGGATGTAAAGAAGGAGAATACGAGCACCAAAGCCACCTTCCACTTCTCCAACGAGGCTGACCACAGCTTCCCGATGAGTGGTCAGCTGCAAAACTCAGTCTTCACTTCGACTTCCAACTTCGTCAAACTCAACTCTCTTCTCGCCATGCCATTCAGTCAACGCCGCTGCACTCCTCCAGTTCGCAAGAATCCCATCGAAGGAGATAGGAGGACTCTCGGTGATGAGAGCAAGGAAGAAGACGATTCAACGGAGGAGGAAGGCAGTCAGACGGGAGAGAGGGTATTCAAGGTCACCTCAGAGCAGGTGACGCACCAGCGGATGATCTCGGTAGAGAGGGAGGAGTGTCACAAGAAGGAGCATGCAGTGATCAGTCTGCAGAAGGACGACGACGTGCAGCAGCAGAGAGCCGTCACAGTCTGCCGCAGCAACACGTGGAGTTGCGAGACTGGAAAGGCGCATCTCAACTTCCGCAGGAATGTCTTCCAGCCTGTGATCAAGGAGGATGGAAGAGAAAAAGTGAAGATGGTGATGGTGGACAGGAACGCTAAAAGTGGATCTAAGTCGCAAGGGGGTGATGCAGCGAAGGCATACACGCTTGAACGCTTCAAACTGCCTTCTGTGCCAGCGAGCCTCTTGCAGTCTGGAACGGTTGCAGACGCACCCGAAGGCACTGGAAGCGACCGAAGCAACAAGGCGCTCATCGTCAAGTCACTCTCGATCGTCGACAAGGACTTTAGGTGCTCGCGCTATCAATATACTATATTATGCATTTGATGCATATGCATTAATATTTAATCATATATATAAAAGTTCATTTAATTTTTGTAAGAAAGTTTTGGAGAAGGAATGATTGGTTAACCGCTGGAGTGCACTAACTGCTGAGTAAAATAAAAGCGACCCTGATTGTAAAAAGGATGAATTTGGTAAACAACCATTAAAAATTAATGCAAGTATTTCAAATAAATGCATAACAAATTCATCGAGTGAGTATTGTAAAGAATAAAAGACTTAACTTTCTCAAATATTTGGGAGATCTGATTTAGCTTTGTTTTGCAAGCGCAGATATAGTGTTGTTTTAGCATTTAATCGATTATTTTAAAATTCCTAGCATTCACCCGTAAGATATCATCACCATCTTCTTCCTCCTTCTCTTCCTCTTCATAAGCACCATCATCATCATCATCATTTTCTACACGCCCATAATTTCAAACTTTAAATAAGCTTTAACTATTCTCTCAACAAGATATTTGTTTGTTTCCCTTCTTTTTGGACTTTAAGGCGAGAGGCTAAAAATAATGATGCGAGCTTTTTGTGAGGTCACTTCGTGCGAGCATGTGTGCATGATTAAAAGAAATTATTGATTGCCATTCATAAATTGTTGTCAATGGCTTCTGAATGAGGTTTCTAAACGAAATGCAAAGCTGATGTACAGCCAGTACATAGATTACATTTTTGTCTATTTATCTGTTTTTTTTTAAAGTTCCAAGAAATCAGCAATGATAAATTGAGAAAAAAACCTAGAATCTTAAAAACCAGAATTTATTTTATTAATAACAACAACAACAACAACATCTCAAAAAAACACCAACACCACAGAATAAACAAGTCAGGCTTGTGGTGCAAGGAGCCGACGCGACCGATGCAGGAGCGCGTGAGGAAGGCGTCTTCGAGAGACTCCATCGATGTGGCCACCGACTTCAGCGGTCAGTGGGTGCATGCTGGACGAGTAGTTTAGATAAAAGTGGTTTGGATGAGGAGTGATTGGATGAGGAGTGATTGGATGAGGAGTGATTGGATGAGGAGTGATTGGATGAGGAGTGATTGGATGAGGAGTGATTGGATGAGGAGTGATTGGATGAGGAGTGATTGGATGAAGATTGTTAGGATGAAGATTGTTAGGATGGGCTGTTTGAAGGGTCAGCTTGGAGTGGTGGTTGTAGATGAGTGGTTTGAGAATTGAACAGTTTGTGAATCGGATCGAAAAGTGGCATGGGATTAGATGGGTTGGTTAAGTGTGTTCGCAAGAGAGTATGAAGAAACTGTTGCTAGTTCGGTAAGTCTTCAAATTGGAGTGGCAGACAATTATTCTTTCAAGATAACGTCGAGGGTGTTGATCGCTTCAACGATTGATTAAGCAATTAAAAAATAATTTTAAAATGATTAAACAATCAATGAATGATTAAGCAATTAATGAATGATTACGCAATTAAAGAGTAACTAAGAAATTAAATAATAATTAATCAAATGGTTAATGTGCTAGTCTGACGGGTTGGTACTCCAAGGTTGTCTGATTAGATGGATGACTGCTCTAATGAACGAGATAGGAAGTGGAGTGCAAAAGGAAGTGTGGAAGTTTATTGACCTTGGCTGCAAAGCGCTTCTTGCTGTTAGTGCACTCCTCTTGTTTTCCTCTTCCTTTATGAAGAAGATGTAAACTTAAACTTGTCCATAACTACTCAGGCCGTGGAGGAAAAATAAAAATCACGTTTATTTCTTATAAGGAATAAAATTGAATAATAGAAAAATAGTTCAATGAAATAAATGGACTTGAGATGGGATATAAAACCACAGTAAACAGAAGCGAATTAGGGGTAATTAAAGGAATGTCAGATTGTTTTTATAGGCGTAGTGGCGTCTCCGGCATTAAATAAGCAGGTGGTTGAGTGCCTTTGCCGCTGTTCACTTTGAATTTTAGGGTAGTTTTTTGAGAAAAGAATTAATCTATTTATTTCATAGACTTTTATTTTTACTTTTACAAATAATTGTATTTTTTATAATTACTAAAGTATTTTTTATAATTACTAAAGTATTTTTTATAATTACTAAAGTATTTTTTATAATTACTAAAGTATTTTTTATAATTACTAAAGTATTTTTTTATAATTACTAAAGTATTTTTTATAATTACTAAAGTATTTTTTATAATTACTAAAGTATTTTTTATAATTACTAAAGTATTTTTTATAATTACTAAAGTATTTTTTATAATTACTAAAGTATTTTTTATAATTACTAAAGTATTTTTTATAATTACTAAAGTATTTTTTATAATTACTAAAGTATTTTTTATAATTACTAAAGTATTTTTTATAATTACTAAAGTATTTTTTATAATTACTAAAGTATTTTTTATAATTACTAAAGTATTTTTTATAATTACTAAAGTATTTTTTATAATTACTAAAGTATTTTTTATAATTACTAAAGTATTTTTTATAATTACTAAAGTATTTTTTATAATTACTAAAGTATTTTTTATAATTACTAAAGTATTTTTTATAATTACTAAAGTATTTTTTATAATTACTAAAGTATTTTTTATAATTACTAAAGTATTTTTTATAATTACTAAAGTATTTTTTATAATTACTAAAGTATTTTTTATAATTACTAAAGTATTTTTTATAATTACTAAAGTATTTTTTATAATTACTAAAGTATTTTTTATAATTACTAAAGTATTTTTTATAATTACTAAAGTATTTTTTATAATTACTAAAGTATTTTTTATAATTACTAAATATTTTTTATAATTACTAAAGTATTTTTTAAACATCGGGCTAAAGCATTCATTCTTCAGAATCGTAATCGAATGCTTGACTTTGCTCCAATTTTGTTTTAATGCATTTAAAAGTGTTGTGCTCTGATAAGCTACTCTAGTTGAAAAAAAAAATTATCAAGTTTTTTTCTACTTTTTTAGACAAAATATGGGACTTTTTCCCAAAATTCAATGCAATAAAATGAAATAAATTTAATTAAATGAGTAAAAAAGATACGTAAAAAGGTTCAAATAAAAAAATGAAAGAATAAAACGCTATGAAGTGTAAATAGACCCTAATACGTTTTTAGACCATTTATGAAGTTATGAGCATACGTGGTTTAACATCCACCCACGCACACAAACAAACACATGAACGTGAAAGTATCCCCAACAAGCAATCGATATTTGAAGCAAATATTTGAGACGTGTCATGCACTAGGAACTGAGGTGAGTGGGTGGGGGGCATCGGGTGTGATAGAGAGATGCTGAGAGGGTGGAGAGGAGTGGATGAGAGTGGAGGAGTCAGTGAACTGGTGGTAGTTGTAGTGAGATCACTGAAAGTTTAATACTCAATCAATAATTGCTAGTCATGTTTAATACACGAGCTAACATTATTAACCATGTTTAAATTTCTTAAAAAAACAGTAACACACAAATTTGAAATGATGAAAAATTGACGATTGATGACTTTGTGAGGGTATATCTCCTTCAACGTTCGAGCATAGCTCGTGTGTGTGTGTTGTGGTGCGCAGATCGATCAGGTGTGCAAATGTTATCCTGTAAACTCTCTGCATTAAGGATACGTGTACGATACTATGATGCAATCTTGAGTCTTCAATAAAACCTTTTGTGTACGTCACTGTGTTGAAAGAGGCCCTTTTGAAGATTGTTGAAGAATTCTTTATGCTTGAATGGAGGTGGTTTGACGTATTGAAGATCAACAAGCAAGCATCCATCCATCCCAGGCTGCAATTACTTCAAGTACAAAGACGTTAAACCCTTTGCAGCTTCCTCATATAATCTCTTTCAATTAGCTCGCTTCCTTTCACCTAATTAAACCTCCATTTGCTCACTCATCCATCCACCAACTCACTTATCCATCCACTAATTCACCCATCCACTAATTCATTCATCCACCAACTCATCCATCCACCAACTCATCCATCCACCAACTCATCCATCCACCAACTCATCCATTCACCAACTCATCCATCCACCAACACATCCATCCACCAACTCATCCACCCACCAACTCATCCACCCACCAGCTTATCCATCCACCAACTCATCCATCCACCAACTCATCCACCAACTCATCCATCCACCAACTCATCCATCCACCAACTCATCCATCCACCAACTCATCCATCCACCAACTCATCCATCCACCAACTCATCCATCCACCAACTCATCCATCCACCAACTCACCCATCCACCAGCTCACCCACCCACCAACTCATCCACCAACTCGTCCATCCACCAACTCATCCATCCACCAACTCATCCACCAACTCATCTATCCACCAACTCATCCATCCACCAACTCATCCATCCACCAACTCATCCATCCACCAACTCATCCATCCACCAACTCATCCATCCACCAACTCATCCATCCACCAACTCATCCATCCACCAACTCATCCATCCACCAACTCATCCATCCACCAACTCATCCATCCACCAACTCATCCATCCACCAACTCATCCATCCACCAACTCATCCATCCACCAACTCATCCATCCACCAACTCATCCGTCTACCAACTCATCCATCCACCAACTCATCCATCCACCAACTCATCCATCCACCAACTCATCCATCCACCAACTCATCCATCCACCAACTCATCCATCCACCAACTTATCCATCCACCAACTCATCCATCCACCAACTCATCCATCCACCAACTCATCCATCCACCAACTCATCCATCCACCAACTCATCCACCAACACATCTCCCAATCCACTTTCAAACCAACACACCCTCTCAAACACAAACACCTACCAAACCATCACACCTACCACGACAACCACGACAACCACCACTACAACTACCACCACTACAACAACCACAGCAACCACGACAGCCACCACCACCACTACCCCCACTACAACTACCACCACTACAACAACCACCATAACCACGACAGCCACCACCACCACTACCCCCCCGATGACCACACAGACAAGAACCTCTTTCAACGGAGCTTTCTGCTACAGAGGGACGATGTTGCTGGCTACGGTATGGAGGTTTCTGGAGCGGCGCCCGTCAGTGTCAGCGCTGTCAGGCCCGGTGAGTTGGTAATGGTGGTTGAGTGGTGGATGGTGGTGGAGTGCGGTAGTGGTGGAGTGGGGCGGTAACTAGGTGGGAAGGTGGAGGTGGTGTAGAAGGTTTAAGAAATTGAAAATGATTGACGTAAATAGAGTTTAAATGTATTCAAACTCCTTAGAAGAGCAGAAATTATATGAAAAAATTGAGTATTAATGAATATAATAATAATAAATAAAAATTAATTAATAAAATGACAACAAATCTCGCACTGATAAATAAATAAAAAAAGGTAAAGTGAACGAAAGAGAGAATGAATAGGCTGCATGAGAGCACACGATGATGATGATGATGGTGATGGTGATGATGATGATGATGGTGATGATGATGATGATGATGATGATGAAGAGGAGGATGATGATTATGATGATGATGATGAAGATTATGCACTCGCTTGAGGGTGCTATGCAGGCCTACAACAAGGTGGGTTGATCGGGATTGAACATCGATTGATTGGGGGTGTGTGACGTCCATTCATTTAAATAGCTTATGTTTTGTTGTGGTTGTTGTGGGTGGATGATGGTGTTGATGACCGTGCTAGATGAATGCTTTTGATGATGATTATGATGATGATGATGATGATGATGATGATGATGATGATGATGATGATGATGATGATGATGATGATGATGATGATGATGATGATGATGACGACGATGATGATGATGATGATGATGATGATGATGATGATGATGATGATGATGATGATGATGATGATGATGATGATGATGATGATGATGATGATGATGATGATGATAGGGGTAGTAGTGATGATACTAGTAGAAGAAGAAAATTGTTACTTAGGCAGAACTAAGCTTCATACTTTAGGCTATTTCCACAAGTTTTGAGTCTTATTTAACTTAAAGTTGAAAAAATGTTTTGAACTAATCAAAGAACGAAAATGGTTTAAAATAAATAAATAATTAATGATAATAAAGAAGTTGTACCGAGATGTGCAAGCAGACTGAGGCATACACGGAAAGGTACTAACACAGACACATTCCAGCGGCAAGAATGATATATTGGTGGATCTAGGAACAAAGATGGAGACGGAAACAACAACAACAACAACAATGAAAGTATTAAAAGACCGATGCTTGCAAGACACAGGAACAATTAAAAACACATAAACAAATGAAAGACACGCCCAGAAGATGAAAAACACACTTAAAATGAAATACAAAAATGAAAATAACAAAAAGCAAAACATAATAACAAAAAGCAAAACATAAATAACAAAAAGTAAAACATAAATAACAAAAAGCAAAACATTAAAAAAAAACATAATGTAATACGTAAAAAAAGAAAAATAAATCAAGATACAAAAAAACAAATAAACTGAAAAAAAAGATTTATTAAAATTCCTCCAAGGCATTTCGCCTGGATGCTGGATGCCTGTGCAACCTTGGGGTGCGCTCATTGTGGGTGTTTGTCTGCGTTCTCTTCTTTGTTTTTATGCGTCTTTCTGAGTGCTTGTTCGCTCGGGTTCATGATTTTTTTCTTTCAAGGTGCGTTTTTGTTTTATAAAACTGGAGATTTGCCAAAATTCACGGTATTTTTTGCGTTTAGTTTTTTTAACCTAGTTTGAAACCAAGATTTGTACTCACGGACAATTAGTAAACATTTCTGTTGATTATTTTACGCACGACGTCCATGAAATTTAAGTTTTTTAAGATAAAAAGTTAAAAAAATACGATTCTACAATGATGACTTTCAAACTGGCGTGAACGCGAGAGAATATCAAGAACACCATAACAAGGAAGATAAAATGAAAAGACGTGGAAACTTGTGCTGAGAAGGCAACTGCGAAGATGCGTGGAGACGGGTGATTTACAAGCAAGCAGTGCTGGTGAACATCTCAGGAATTCTTGAAATTTGTTCTTTGCTCTGTAGTAACAGCGTTCTGGTAGCTATGAGGGTGATACCACCACCACCACCACCACTACCACTACTACTAATACAAAAGCAACAACTATTAATACTATTACTTCTACTACTACTACTAATACTTCTATAATTACTACTACTGCTTCTACTATTACTACTGCTTCTACTACTACCATCACCATTCTTTTAAATATTAAACAGGCGTGTACCTATTGGAAAAATAGTATTTTTGCTTCTTTTCGACAACAAATGCCTGAGCTAAAAATTAAAAAAAAGGCCGACATAACTAAAAATGAAAATAAACTCATGAGCGGAAAAACAATTAATACAAAACGAGGCCTATGATTTTACTTAAGAAAATAATTCGAAAGGCAATGATGTGATGGACTAGATGGGACGTTTGTGTTGGTCCGTTGTTCTGGAGCGTGCTGAAGGAGGAGGCTGTGAGGTGGTGTGATTTACTGAACAGAAGTTTGAAAGGGAATTATTGAGAAGGAAGATGAGATGCTCAAAGTTGAATTTCTGAGTTTTGATCAAAAGACTTTTATAGTTTTTTTTCTAACAAAAGTTTAAATTTTGAATTTTTAATACAACAACAACAACAACAACAACAACAATGGTAGAAAACAACTCTTAAAACCTCGCCAGGGGGAGCAGCTTACAGAGCAGGCTTGCAGAAGGGAGACAAGTTTCTGAAGGTTTAAATCATTTTCATAATCTCCTTCTTTTATTATTTTTAGAAAATTAAAAATAAATTTTATAGCAAAATAAATACTTAAAATGCTGGGGCAGATAAACGGCTCCAAGGTAACGACGTGGAATCACCAGGAGATACTAAACCTGCTGGAAAGTAAGTTGAGTCGTTGAAGAATTCAACGCGTTATTATTATTTATTAATTATGTTAGTAAATAGAATTTCTTTGTGATGTTGAATACTTTTTTAAAAGAAAAATATTAAACTATAAAAACCTATTATTCAATCCCATAAAGATTTTCTCAAAACTAACAACAATTATTTACACTTCTCACAACACAATCCTTCTTCGCCACCACTCCATTCCTCACCACAGTTTGTCCTTTCATGGATTTGTCTCTTCTCACCTGCATCCGACCCAAGCCCCCTTCAGCCACTCCTGCTGCCAGGTCGCTATCTCCCTCTGCCACGCTACCCTCACGCCTCAACGCATCGTCCACAAGCTCTGCAGAAGTGAGATTAGTAGTGGTTGTAGTTGTTGCGGTAGTTGTGGTAGTTGAAGCTGTTTTAGTTGTGGTAGTAGTAATTGTTGTCGTAGTTGTGGTAGTTGAAGCTGTTGTAGTTGTGGTAGTAGTAATTGTTGTCTTAGTTGTGATAGTAGTCATTGTTGTCGTAGTTGTGGTAGTAGTAATTGTTGTCGTAGTTGTGGTAGTATTAATTGTTGTCGAAGTTGTGGTAGTAGTATTTTCAGTTGTTGCGTTAGTTGTTCTTATTGCAGTTGTTGATTTCAACACACAAAAGCATAACAGACGTCACCAAAACATTACGTTGTACAGTTCGAAAACCTCAAGATAAAGACCATCAAAATGATGTTCAGGAAGACATACTCAGAACTACAAGTAAGCTCACACAAACAAAAACAAAAAAAACAAAAACAAACACATAAACTCAAACACACACAAGGTCCTGAAGGAAGAGCATGAGAAGAGGCCTTCTGAGACTACTAGCAGGGAGATGCAACAGAAGAAGGAACTGCTTCAGCAACTGCAGCAACAACTCCGCTTCTTGCAGGTGATGCCTCTGTTTAAAACTTCAATCAGTTAAAACTTTTTGCAACAAATGAACACACCCTCGTTGGAATATCTTTTCTTTCGAAACACCCACTAATAAAAGTACCAAAAACTAAACCATCGCAAATGCAATGTTGATTTTTATAAAGATTGAATAAGGTTATGTGAACATCGTAAATAGGAGGTCAGTAAGAATCCCTCAAATCTCGATCACACACGACATTTGACATTCAGAAACTTGCAAGCATATTCGTTAATATTTCGAAAATTTAAGGAAAATTGTAGCATGTCTAACAATGTACTCGTTAGTGGGTAAAAATAGTTTCAGAAAAACAAGAATTTCCTTCTATTTTCAGAGCTTCTCGAGTGTTCTTTATTAATCTTATAGTTCCCACGTTTTTAAATCTCTGTTGTCATTTTTATGTGTTTATAAAATATCTATTTTTTTTCATTTTTTAACATAAATCGTTGAGTGAAAAGAAAGAATTAATAATGAAAATAAAATACCAGTTTTTTTGGTGGGACGTAAATAACAAAACGAAATTAGATGCCCAACTTAATTTAAATAAAAAAGACACATTATAAAAAGCTTTAAAAGTTAATTAAACTTAATTTATGAACTTGAAAAATATGTTTTTTAATATATTCCCTTTCTTCTGCACAGTCTCAGCGCAATGCTACGTAATTCTTTTTATGTTTTACCCTCTCATTAAGGCATTCAACACATACCTATCTATGAAGATGAAAGAAACCATCTACATCTTAATCATTCATACATCATCATAATCAGCACCATCATCATTATCATCACCTTCATCTCTATCATCACCATCATCACTATCATCACCATCATCACTATCATCACCATCATCTAGCATTATCATCCCTATCCTTATTCCCCATCCAAATCATTATCATCGCCATTCCATATATTATTTTCCATCCCATATCCAGGAGGCTTCCAATCAAAAACAACAAATAAGCAAAGATAACATAAAAAGTAAAACGGCAAAAAGTAGCGACGGGTGTGGTCTGGATGAGGATGAAGACGACGACGACTTCCAGAATGTGGAAGTCTTTTTCTGCGATAATGATGACGCCAAGCATGTGAGTTTGCATTAGGAAAAGATCAAACTAAGTACCAACTTCAAATATAAAATATTCATGAAGTAACCTGATGAACCATTTTCCAAATGGCTGTAATAAGTTTCTTTTTTCTATTTTTTATCAATTTAAACCTCCTCCCTAATGTGTTTTTGTCGTTGAAAATATAAATTCAAGTATTCTAAAAATATCGCTTTTTCAATAAATTTTCCACAATTGAATTAATAAAACTTTATTGAATGTCATAAATAAATAGAGATTATTTTTGAAATGGGCAAAATAAATAAGTCGTAAATTAGAGCCATGGTAATTAGATTGAGCTGCTCCAACGGTGTTGTCTTTTGTAATAAAAAAAAACAAATTTTCTCAGCTTTGAAAATTTATGTAAAAAACATTTTATCATTTTTTTATTTGACCTTTTTCCTTATTTTAAACTGATTTTAATTTAGCGTGCTTTTGTTTAGTTAATTATTTGATTAACTTAATTATAAATTTAATTATCTACTTATTATTTAAACTTTTCATCAGCTCATTAACGATTCCTCGACGACTTCTACCTTGCAACTATCATCATCATCACCTCTGTCATCTTCTTCCTTTGCATCTTCTTCATCACCACTTTCATCATCCCTTCCTGCCAACACGCAGCAGGTATTCTCCATTTTTAAATTTCATTATAACTATTATTCTTATTAATATTTTGTTGGTTTTAAAGATAGAAATAATTTTTTTATTGATATTGAAATAGATACGCCACTAGAGTACAAAAGTCTCGGCGTTTAATGAAACATAATTTTTAATTTTGCGAAGCGGCTGATCACTAAACTAAATTTCCCGATCAACCTAAAAATCCTTTTATTTACCAATAACAAAACTCGGATTCGAATACGCTTCCTTCTCCGCACTGCGGCATTCAACGACGCAATTAAAGTGACGTCAAATTAATGCAGATGCTTAATCAGCATGCAAACAATTTGCTGAATATAAAAACAAATTTTCTTATGTATATGTGTGTGTGTGTGTTTAATAATATGTATATTGATGGTTTATATTATTTTTTTATCAGAATTTCCCTGCTACAACCTTTTGCAACCTTTCCATTCATCATCATCGCACCTGTCATTGCATAATTAATTAAACGCATGCTCAAATAGCTTTTCATAACTTACAGACACAACTATTTATTAACTTTCTCGAAACCACCACCACATCTCGACCACCACATCTCAACCACCACATCTCGACCACCACCACATCTCGACCACCACATCTCGACCACCACCACATCTCGACCACCACATCTCGACCACCACATCTCGACCACCACATCTCGACCACCACATCTCGACCACCACATCTCGACCACCACCACATCTCGACCACCACATCTCGACCACCACATCTCGACCACCACATCTCAACCACCACATCTCAACCACCACATCTCAACCACCACATCTCAACCACCACATCTCAACCACCACATCTCAACCACCACATCTCGACCACCACATCTCGACCACCACATCTCAACCACCACATCTCGACCACCACATCTCGACCACCACATCTCGACCACCACATCTCGACCACCACATCTCGACCACCACATCTCAACCACCACATCTCAACCACCACATCTCAACCACCACATCTCAACCACCACATCTCGACCACCACATCTCGACCACCACATCTCGTCCACCACATCTCGACCACCACATCTCAACCACCACATCTCGACCACCACATCTCGACCACCACATATCAACCACCACACCTCAACCACCACATCTCGACCACCACATCTCGACCACCACATCTCAACCACCACATCTCGACCACCACATCTCGACGACCACATCTCAACCACCACATCTCGACCACCACATCTTGACCACCACATCTCGACCACCACATCTCGATCACCACATCTCAACCACCACATCTCAACCACCACATCTCGACCACCACATCTCAACCACCACATCTCGACCACCACATCTCAACCACCTCCACCACCACTTGCGACACCAGCACGGCTGGTTAGGAAGCATGGTGCGCAAGAGGACGCTGAAGCTTGTGTCGGCGTCGCAGGTCAAAGTGGCCACTCTGGAAGAGTCCCTCTTCAGCACTGTACGCTCACCCGCTTGCCTGTCTGCCTGCTAGCTAGCCATGTAGATAGATAGATAGATCTCTCGATAGATGATTCTATCCTTAATGCTACCATCCTATATTTTGCGATCGTGCTTGCTAACTAGGTTGATGGATGATTACAGGGTGGTAAATGATCGCGTTCTATTTAATTATACGCTTTTTAGAGCTTTTTATTTGGTTTTATAGTAGTATTTATGATAATTGTAGCTGGCGGTAGTTATTATAATGATTTTGTATTGGTGGTCGTGCTGCTGTTAGTTTACTGAAATGGTGCCATGGATAGATGTAGGTCAAGAAAGTCCATGTGAACCAGAACGCTATGGAAAAGGCCATGGAAAAAGTGATGCGGTTGTTGCAGAAGGATAGGAAATTAGACAAAGTTTAACAGGCTTTTACGGTGGACTTTGAAGTCAACAGTAGAAATTCTAGTGTAGCTGGACATGCACTAGACAATGCGTTTTATACTGGTACGTTATAATCAAGTATTGAGTGGACCCATTGAAATGTGGAAATCGATGAATACCCCTCTCCTGATAGAGAGGATGTTATTACAAGAAGTTATAGCAAGAATGATATAAGCTTTCGGAACCGTTTCTGTTTAGTATTAACAAAAGTAGATTATCATTTGTGTTTTTAAATTTAAGTATTATTATTAATTAATTTGTAACTATTAATAACAATAATAATTAAGAAAATTGTTATTGCTTCAAAGCTTTGTTTGTGCTTCAGAAACGATTAAGTTAATTTCGTGATGATTTTAATTTCAATCATTATCTTCTCTATTACCATTCTGATTTGGGAAAAAATGGTTAAAAAACTTATAAAATTTGAATATTGAAATTAACAACTTTTTACAAGACACTGTCGAGACGTAGCCTCCCTTTCTCCGCCCATATTTTATCAGATTCTAATCTTTCTTATGACCTTCTCCCATCATCAATACCACCGCTACTACTAGAACTATAATCGCCACAGCAATTTCAACCTCAACCACTACTTCAATCACCACAACCGCTACCAAACCACTTTCACCACCACTAAATCCACAGCCACCACAACCACTACAGCCACCACAGCCACTACCACAATCACGAGCGCAGCTATTTTGTGCATTCGACATAACTGCCTGTCGACACTTAAGCACTTTGTTCGTCTCACTCACGCTGAATCACTCCTTCCTCAAATTGCTCCGCTCTACTTACGCACGCCTTTCAAGTCTATTCTTAGTTGACTGCTTTGCGCTGAGATGATGATGAGGAAGAGAAGGATGAGGATTAAGAGGATGGGGATGATGAGGAGGAGGAAGATGATGATGATGATGGGGATGATGAGAAGGAGGAGAATGATGATGATACATTTTTCAACCCTTCAATCATTATAGTTTTTTTTATAATTTCCCGATTAAGACTTGAGTTGCAGCTCAAGGTGCCTCCATACTAACGCTTGAGTTTCTTAGAACTCTTAACCATGCTTTAAACTTTGTTGCTTATATTTTATTACCTCAACCGAATCATCTGAAAAATATCTTATATTTAGTTTCAGATTTTTAGGTTTAATTAGCATTCATTTGATTAAAATTTTAATTTGTGTTTCAGGCCGAAATCTAAAAACTAGTTCCGTAGCTTTGATGAGATGTAGACTAAAAAATCAATAAAAAATTAATTAAAAGTATGAAGATACTTTTAAAGTAGTAATATTTATTAAATAGATTCAAGTAATTACTATACCTTGAAGCCAGCCAACCCCCTTACTCTCTCACTGCACACAAAGATTGAAGACCCGATGGTCTTTTACGACCTTGACCTCTTGAAGAAGCATCCAGCCCATCTCTCCGTCTTCCTCCACTTCGTCATGCCCATATTTGACCCTTCCCCCATGGTGAGTGAAAGGGTGGGTTGGAGGAAAGAGTGAAGTTTGGGTTCGTAGAAGATGGTGGAGATCATATAGTTTTTTATATTATACAAATATTTTATTGGTGATTTGGAAATAATAATTCCCTCAAAACTTCACAATTTTTTCACTTTATCAACCTTTTCTCCCATCTCAAGCTCTTCCACATAGTGACAGACCCCTACGAGCAGGGCAGCCTCAAGGAGATGGTGAAGTGGGCCTATGAAATCTACTCCACTTTCGTTCAGCCCAAGGCGGTTTGTAAACTCCTTCAGTTGTTTGGTGTTGAAGTTATTTTCATTCTTGATTTGTATGCTCTGCTTTAAATAGAAAATAGTAAATATCTAAAATCAAGTGTTTTCAAGATTATTTGTTTTCGCATTGAGATTCTCTGTCAATCATCATCAATCCACAGCCTCTGAAGATAAATCTAGAAGAGACGATAGTCGCAGGAATTGAACGGAGAATGAACGAAGAGAGGGACAATGAGGAAGAGATGAGGAACATCTTTGCAGACGCCAGAAGCCACGTCGCCAAGGAAATCAACTACCAACTCTCTGAATTCAGGTCCAAGAGAGCCCAAGGTGTCTGCTTTTGTGAAGTTTATGGAAAGTTTGTGTGGAAGATTTATTGGGAATGGGCTTGATGATCTAAAATTTATTTTTGATTTAGGAAAAATATAATTGGAGAAAATACTTTCAAATAAAAAAAGTTGTCAATTATAAATTTGCAGCTTTAAAAAAAGTTATTTAAAGATTTAAAAATGTAATCACTGCTACCAAATTTTCAAAAACTAAAACAACTTTCTTCAAAGGTCTGAGTCACATTTACGGGGAGGCTGAACTGAAGGATGCGATGGAGAAAAGTACTGAAGCAAGAATCATCGAAAACGGTCTTTGGAAATACTTCGAGAGGCTCAGGTGAGTGCACGGTGGTGATGGAGTGAGTCAGGATTGCATGCTGGCTATGTATTGGCATCGGACAGAGTTTCATAAGTGGTTGATATAATAAATAATTGAATCTATACGTCAAAAAAGTAGAAAACAACTATTTTAAAAATAGAAATATTAAAAAACTTTCGCATCTTCACAGCTCCAACCAAAAAGTAAACGATCGCTGCAAGGCTCTAGCCTCCTCCATCGCCACCTTCTTCAGACTCTCTGGTCTTTCCAACTCTCGCGTCAACGCCGCTCTAGAACGATGCTACACCTTCAATGCCAAAGATAAAAAAATGTTCAAATTCAAGACCAATAAAAAGGTCTTTAAATCAATCAAATAACCTTTAGAAACTATTTTTAGTTACTCTTCCTATTTTATCTTACAAGCCGTGCCGCGAAAAAATTCTTTTCATCTTTAAGCTGCACCCACTCGATGATGATGATGATGAACTTACATTCTTCACTTGTTATTTAACAAACTTTTACTTTTTTCATTCCAAAGCCTTCGAGCACAAGCCACTTAAAACCATCCCTCCACCACAGATCTTCAACGGCCATCAGTACTCTCCACAGCAATACTTCGTCCCCACCTTCTGCCACTGGTGCCACGCCATGTTCTGGGGCATTGGGCACCAGGGTTTCCAGTGCTCGCGTAGGAAAATTTTTTAAAATTCAATACTTCCTTTAGAAAATTTAAATAAAAATTAATATATTTTTTCAAAATGTAACTTAAACTTAATAACTTTTTAAAACATTGAAATAAATGTTGATAACCTTATTTGTTAAATAGTTTTTAAACATTCCAAACCCCTCAGACTGTGGCATAAACGTGCACAAGAAGTGCATCGAAGGGCAGAGGGAGAACTGCGAGGGCGTCAAGAAGAAAAAGGAACGAAGAACCACCACTTCAGTCTTCGATAAAATCATTTCCCGCAAAACCAGTGCCAACAACAACCTCGCCAGTGAGGATAGATTTTGAAAACTCTTTGAATTTATATGCGGATAGTGATAATAAGGCACAGTGGTTGAATAAATTTTGGGAATTAAATGCTAATGGTATTTCTGGATTGGCTGTAGCACCACTTTACAGTTAAAGAAGCGCAGTCTCAGTTCCGTCTGCAGCAACCAAACCCTGGCTTCTCCACTCCGTCCATCCTCAACTCCCCTCCCACCCTCTTTCCCACCACTCCTGACTCCTCACACTCTGGTTTGCACCTTTGTTACATATCACGAGAAAACCATTGATAATGCTTTTCATTAAATAATATAACTGTCTAAGTTAAACACCAGTCAGTTTTGCATACATTTCATATAAAAAATTTGAATTATACACAGCTTAAAAAGAATAAAACAAATAAATACTAAATCTTGAACTGCATGAGAATCAAATAATTTCTCTCCAAACTTCTATTGGGATCCTAACAGGAAAAAAGTCTAGGTTCAAAAGCAAGTTATCGCCTTTCAAACGGGCTTTGTCCATGCCCTCGATTAATGACCTGGCGCCATTCTTTCAAAAAAATGCTTTGACCTCGTTTTTGAGGTCGAGCAGAGGTTAAAAGCTAATGCAGCAATTCTCGGAATGGATTTTTATGTTTATTAATTGCTGAACTGGCATTTGTTTCTTGGGAAATGGAAAATTATTTCAGTTTCAATACTTTTAATGAATATTTCAATCATTTTCATGGTATTTCACGCTCCATTTAACATCAATAAAATTTAATGTATTCTAACACACGCCGTCGCTTGAGCTAACAAGTTTTAAAACTTTCAAGTAGATACAAAACACGAATACAATCACACAAACGCAGACAGTTTAAGAGGAAGGAATAAAAGTAAAGAAATCGAGCCAGAACAAGACAAGGCGAGTCAACAGCCAGAAGAGTGTCATGACAACCAAGAAGAACGAGACTCAAACAAGTTTGTTGTGCTTCTTAGATTCAAGATCTATTCACGATTCAATAGTCTTTTATAGTTTAAAAAAATCATTTAATTATTTTTTAGCATTCTCACCGTTCAAGCATTTATGCATTCACCACACCCTCTCTCAATCCCTTGCAACACTCCTCCAGCGTCTGTCGTTCGGAGAGTCTGCAGAGCAAGAGCAACAACAGAACCAACGTTCGAAGAACTCACAGGTTTGATGAAAATTATGTTTGTTAAAGCTTTTTACATAGCTTTAGCGGAAGAAGCTTCGATCTCAATTATTTGTAGCCTAGATTATTGTTTTACAAGTTTTCATTGAAATAATCGGTTGAAAGAACTAATAGGAAAGAAACTTAATTAAAAAATGAAAAAATATCAATTTAAATGTTTTAAAAATAAAATAAGACGAAAAATGAGAAAGATAAACATCTTCCTCTCCTCGTTTCGTTGCCCGTGTCTCTAATGACGTCAGATACATTTATATGAAGATGATGATAGAAGTGCGCCACAATCTTTTGTTTTTATTTTTTTATTGATGACGTGAATGACATCTTTTTTGTAGATAATTTTTTTTATTTGAAGTTTTCAGTATAGGAGTAAATAATAGTGAATATATGAAAGTTTGTGTAACTGAGCAGTTTGAAAATAAAAAAATAATATTTTCATTACATTTTTAATTGGTCTTTGATTAGCTAAATTTCATTATTTTTATTGATTTTTAAATGCGTTTTAATGGGTGAATCAACTAGCATTCAATTAATTACTGAAGTATGTTTGCAAACGAGCATGGATCGAAGTGGAAGATGAAGTTGTAAGTACATCTCAGCATGCTTTTTTGATTGGCTGTTTTTATACTGTCTTATTAACAGTGTTAATTAATTTAATTTTTGTGTGGTATTTTTATCAGCCTATCGAAAACATTCTATGCTTTTTAGCTACAACAATTCACTGGCAAACTAACTGTCTTTATGATTATAGGAAATTAATTTGTGTGGCTCACGTTACACTTATTATAATGGTGTACTTAAAATGATAAAATATTCAATTAACTATCAGAATAGTATACAAGAAGTTTTACAAATAATTAAATAATTATTAAAATTTACCGCTTTAAAATAAAAATTCCTAAAAAGTCATCATGCATGTGTATGATAAAAGATATAACTTGAGTTCACCTTGGTATCTTTATTATTTTGAAATATTATCAGAAAACGATTTAAAAGCCATGTTCAAGATTTTAATCTTAATGAATTGCTTCGTGTCAATGATTTTGGTCGTGAATGTGTCTCTAACAATAAACGAAGTTTTGAGTTCATCCACCACTCCATCCATCCACCACTCCATTCATCAGCCCCTCCATCCATCAACCACGCAATCCATCCACCACTCCATCCATCCACCACTCCATCCATCCACCACTCCATCCATCCACCACTCCATCCATCAACCACCACTTCAGTGACGTCACACCAGAGAACCAGCCAAACTTGAACGACAGTTCCGGCAGCTCCAGCAATTCCAGTCTTTCTGTCAAGTGAGTTGGTTCGGTGAAAAAAAAATAAAGTACATTCGGAGGTGTTTACATTTATTTAAAAGCTTTTTAAAATTTAAAGATATAAGGTATTGATGGAAGTTAATAGGAGAGCCCTCAGAGAGTTGTAAGAACGCTTCATTGCTTGCAGAAGCTCAGAACACTCTGCGTACGCCTCCAACGACGAACTGCAGCAGCAAGCCGCCCTCTCAGCGCCCAACCCAGCCCACCACTCGTTCAACTACTCAGCCTCCTTTTCGAGCCCTCCCCTCCATCCTCCACCAAACCTGACGCAACAGCACTCTCTCCTGCAGCCTCGCCCTCAACACCAATTCAAGAACCTAGTCTCATCATCCGTCAACTCTCTTCTCCTCAACCAACAACTCAAAGCCAATCCACTCGACACTGATCCAGATTTCGACGTTGAAACTGACCTGCCATCCATTGAATCTTTTCTTCCAAAGGTTGGAGGGGAGGATTGATGGGTTGGATAGACAGATGGATGGATTGGATAGGCAGATGGATGGATGGATGAATGAATAAATAAAACTTTTTTCAAAAAAAAATTAAAGTTTAACCCCCTTTTCAAATGTTTTTCTTCATTATTATTTCAGGAGCTTCTGAAGTCGATGAAGCCCAGAGAGAAGAAAAGACATGAAGTGATCAATGGTCTGTTGGTGTGGTTGAAAGGCTTCTCAAACTTTATAACAATTAATCGCTCGTATTAGTACCGATGTTACTATTTTACAAATTTACTTTTATTACTTCAACTTCAAATTTTTCTTTCCTGTTCAACCAATCTTTCCTTCTACCACCTTTTTTCATTTTCTGCCTCATCCCTTTAACAGAACTTTTACACACCGAAAGAGCCCACCTTCGCAATGTTAAGGTTGTTGTTCCCATGCATTCTACATTCATACAACTAAAATTTGACATAATCCAGAAAATTAAATATAAATCTATTATCATTATTAATATTATTTAATATAAATGATTTTATATAATGCATCCGTTTAATCACCTATTCCAGGTGATGTACCACCTCTTCCACCAACCGATGCTGCACGATCCGAACCCTGTCACCAAGGACCTGGCATACCTCCTCTTCCCCAACATCCGAGAGCTAATCGAGTGCCACAGTGAGTGTTTGTGAACACACTGGTTGTGGATGTGACGATGTAAGAAATAGGTGTGAATTGTAAGCTTCTTATATAAACAGTATGCCAAACAACGGCGTCAAAGTTGACTTTTTCCAACCTTTTTGAAACACCACAACAGAAAACATCAGCGACGAGTTTCAAGCTAAGAAGAAGCAGGGACCTCTAATTTCAGAAATCGCCTACATTCTAGAATCTAAGGTGGCATTCATTCGCTTTGAATCGATCGTTTGAGAATTCTTTACAACATTTCAAACTTCTCTCATCAGGTGGAATCATATCGTAGCTTAAACATGAAAAATTAATACAAACAAATCAACCACAGTTGTCAGGTTCGAGTGGGGCAAGATTCAAACGAGCAGCAGCAACCTTCTGCCAGAACCAATCACACGCTTTGGAGGTGCTCAAGATGAAAATGAAGAAAGACCCCAAGCTGGTGGCCTTGTTGCAGGTTTAAATATCAAAATTTAAAAAAATTAAAGTTTCAAAGGATCAAAAGATTCAAACTTCGCTATCCACCCAACCAGGAGTCAGCCAGTCACCCGCTGTGCCGACGCCTGGAGCTGAAGGACTTGATCCCGACGGAGATGCAGAGACTCACCAAGTATCCACTTCTCATCGAAACACTTCTCAAACACACGCCAGGTGAGGAAAGATCTCATGATTGATTAAAATAGTTTTTACACATTAAAAAAATATATTTTCTTGTGAGAACTGTGATAACTTCATTTAGTTAATTACTTTTAAATGTTTTTTTTTTAAATTCAAGGTTAATTTTTTTCTCCTATTTTAATGCAAATTTTGTCTGACCACCTGCAGCAAACACAGAGGAATTCGAAAGTCTTCAGCGCTGTTTGCGACTCTCCAAAGAGATTCTCAGCCATGTGAACCGCAAGGCATGACAAGATCCCTATTCGTTTTTAGAAAAAAAATTTATTTTAATAATTCATTGAATACTTATAATTTTATTTTATATCTTTTTGTTTCGTTTGTTTCAAGATAGTTATTTATTTTAACATCTTGTGAGTAGAACTAATTATGAGAACTTTTAAAAAAACAAATGCTTATTTGAATTTCTGAAGGTGGAAGATTGTGAGAACCATCAGAAGTTGATCGAGCTGCAGAAGAGAATGGACCGGAAACACATTGAAAACTCCATGAACCCTGTTCTCATCGAGTTCCGGGTGAGAGGGATTGTGTCAAAGATGACGATGATGGTGACGATGATGATAATAATGAAGACGATTATAAAAATAGAATGTTTAATGATCTAGTACCCTTCTCCCACCACCCACCATCTTTCCATCTTCACCAAAGCGTCTGGACCTGACGCGTCACAGGATGATCTACGACGGTACGATGACATGGAGGATCTGTCGTTCCAAGCAGTTGGACGTTCACGCCATTCTTCTGGACGACCTCCTCGTCCTGCTGCTCAAAAGTCCCGACTCCGACAAACTGGTGCTCAAGTGCCAGAGCTCCAGCACCACGGTTTCGAGCAGTTCTCCGCAGGCTGGAGGGGCTGTCGTGGGCGTCGTGAGTGCAGTGGCGGGAGGGGCGAAAGAAGACAAACACACACACAGTCCCATCATCAAACTCACCAACCTTCTTCTACGAGACGTCGCCACCAGTTGGTTCTAGTGCTTTTTTATTTGATTCGATGTGGTAAGCATTTACAAAGTTTTATTTTAAAATTTACCAAATGATGAATTTTCATTTATCATCAGACCAAAGAGCGTTTTTCCTGGTCAGCATTTCAGAGTGTGGTCCTCAGATTTACGAATTCATAACTCCAAACGTAGACGAAAAAAATAAGTAGGATTTCATTCATTCCTACGTTATAAAGTATATTGTTTGAAATGAAGTAAAATCTTTAATTTAATTGGAAAATTGATGAATTTAATGTTTAAAAAGTAGATTTTAACTTTTTCAAACTTTGATCGATTTCACCGTATTTCGTCACAGGTGGTTTCGGCACATATCCGAGGCAGCAGAGCAGTACAAGCAGCGAAAGGGAGGCAAGGAGGCGAACAAGACGCTGCCACTCAGCGCTAGTCGCTCCAAAACCACCTCACCCCCACCCTCGCAAGCGCTGCAAAAGACTGAAACTGCCGAAATGCAAGAAAAACTTCCTTCCTTCGTCAGCACGCCAGTCCAAAGTCCACAAATTTCTAGAGTTTCGTCTCCTGTGTGAGTGGATTAATTTTTTAATTTATACGGAGATTTTAAAAAGATAAAAGATGAGAAAAAGGATGCTTTCCAAATAATATTTTCATATTTAGAAATACTCGTAAGATTAATCGGAATAATCGTTTTTTTTCCTGAAATTCGATTGTACAACTTTCTCCATGCAGACAAGAGCCACTGAGTTCAGAGGTGGCAGTGAGCCACAAGATCGAGGGCGACTTGAAGCTTCCTGACGACAGCGAGAAGAGATCAGAGAAGAGAGAAGAGGAAGACGACGACGACCACGCCTACATCACCACGGTGCAAGGAGGCAGTTACCATAGCGACGACTTGATCCAGCCCTGCGAGGTGAAGGTCGTCGAGTTTGAAATCCTCGAGAAGCCGCCCTCCTTGCACCACTACTCTGGTGAGCCTTCGAATTATTTGTATTTATCTTTTTTTTCAACGTATATTTTTATAATATGTGCATATTTTCTTTTATGTGGTTGTTTAAGAAACTGGGATCGAGTTTACGTGTGCATTGGAGTGTATTTAGTGTGAATAAATACGTATAATTGTTTAATGTGTTTCAATTTTCCTATAAAATATTTTATTCTATAACGAAGAGTTGACATTTTGTCGAGCTTGCTTTCGCTTATTATCTCTGAAATAAAGCTTTATTATTTAAATCTTTGATTGTCTTTTGAACACCTAGAGAAATAACAATACCACTCATCCTGTAGGAAATGTCCTATCTTGCAAGTGAAAACGTACAAATGTACATGAGACGAGTTTAATTAATTTGGAAAAGAATATTTTTGTGATTTTTGATGAAAACAACCTTAGTTAAGTCTTTGTTGGGAAATTGGTGTTTTACTAACAAATTCTATTTGGAAAAAATAACACTTTAAAAAATTAAGTTTGCGCATCTTTTTGAGGCAAATGTTTGGGCTGATAATACTTTCGGTTCTACCTCCTGTAACATCTTCTACTTTGCCATTCATTGCAAGCTGACGTCTACTTTAGAGTTATAAAACAATAATTAAACTATCATGTGATTTCACAGTTCTTCATGTCCAGTTATCTTGCACTCATTCGTCACAACCACCCCTTATTCCTCATCATCTTTGAACATCATCCTCCTAAAACCCTTCAAAACACTCTTTTTTCCTATTTTTTTCTATCCACTTGTCATTACTTCCTTCTTCCATTTCTCCACCTTCCAATCGACGATGACGCTGCAACTTCAGAAGCGCTGAAACGAGCGACTCGAAGTTACGGCGAGCTGCTGGAAATCAAAAAGCACCTGGTCTCGAGGCTCGTGCAACCACCCCTGCGTCGTGTGCAGGTGCAGTGCGGAAATTAAAAATGTGTTTTAAAACATTTTAAAAGTTTTGATAGTTTTTAAAAATATTAATCAACTGTTAAACCAAAATTTTATAATCGTTGAACTTGAAACAACATTCAAAATAATTGTAAAGAAAATGAATAATTTTTTTTATTAAACAGCCATATTAACATATGTAAACGCTACAGAACGAAGAGAAGGAGGAAGAGGAAAACGGAGATGTGCGTGACTTGTTGTTGAAGATGATGGTGCAAACAGATAAATTGGTCGCCATTGTCAGCCATGCACAACCGTCCCAGGGTTGGATATTTCGATTGATTTTTTTTTCTTTTTTTTTTTCGTTTTTTCGTTTTCAATGATTTTGTTGGAATGTTTTATTAATAGAATATAACCCTGTCGAGTATTCCCTAAAAATTAGCTTTAAAGCTTATAAGTCTTTTGTCGTTTTGTGATCAAGTCCTTAGACCAAATAATCGTAACCGAAATTAAAATTGATGGTTGAATTTCTGACTCTTCGCTTCTGTTATTAATAATAACAATTTATAATCAACAAATCCCACAGATGAAAACTGTCTCGAAGTGCCTACCCATCCCAATAATGATGTCAATGATAATAAAAATGAAAATTCTGAACCAAGAAAACCCAATCTTACAAATGACCGTTTCTTTTCGCCATCAAAAAATTTCGAAACACCACACGCCACTCTTTCAAATGTATATAATAGTACTGATAAGCACAAATATTTCAATAATACTAACTTGAATTCTATAAGAACAGAAGACATGTTCAATAACAAAAACACCACCAACAATACCAACAACACCACCACTACTAAAAACACTACCAACACCAACAATAACACTACCAACACCTACAACCACAAAACCAACACAACCACCAACGACAACACCACCACCAACACCAACAACCACATGTTGCTGCTTCCCTCTTCAGACATCCTCAACGTCACTTCCAAACTCAACCAAACCCTCATGAAGCTGATGGTGAGTCGACATTCATAATAGAACATTTTAATAACTATATTATATATATATATATATATATATATATATATATATATATATATATATATATATATATATATATATATATATATATATATATATATATATATATATATATATATATATATAATAATAATAATAATAATAATAATAATAAACATATTATTCAATAAATAATAATAATAACTTTAAATAAAAAAGTTTCAATGTTTGCAGGAAGCGATAATAAAAGAAGAGAAGAACAAAAAACAAATAGAAGCTACTATTGTCGTCACCGATTACAATCTCTTCTTGAATACCAATAATAATAATAATAATAATAATGTCAATAATAATTATAATAACAATATAAATAATAATTTAAGTGATAATAAAGACAACAGCATTAGAGAATTTAACGAAAATGATCAGAAGGAAACTTTGACTGCAATAAACCACTGCAACAGCAACAACAATCCACCATCTCCAACCCTCATTTATAGCAAAAAAAACACAGAAACTACAAATAACCCGAGTGACAATTCCGAAAACAACAACAACAACGACACTTTTTCCACCAGTTACACCAACCTTGATGACTTATTCAACAACAAAAACAACACCGTCAACAACAACAACAACAACACAACAAATCCAACTAAAGCAAGGCTTACCAGATCCAACACAATAACAACCAACACTTTAAAATCACCTCTTGTGGCTCCTGGAGACGTCTCGAGGTTCTTGACGGAGCAAGCGACAAAGCCTTCAATCCATCCGCTCTCTCCACCCTGCCGCCACGACAACCAACTCGTCAACCAAACAACAAATCAAGGCATTGAAGAAAAACATCATCACATTGATGCAACAAATTCTATACCAACAGAACACTCACATGTAAACACCAAACCCATTCTCAACAGCGCTTCTCAAGCGGCTAGTACCCTGCCCATCACAGTTGCTCCCAAGCCGCCTTCAATCGGAACTACGCCTTCAACGCATCCTTCCTCCGTGGATGCATCGTCTATTCGAGCTTCAGCAACAATTGCAACAACATCAGTAACGAGTGGCAACAAAACTCCAGCTAAAGTCTCCATGTTACGAGCCATGGTTGTCGAAGCACCCCTTGTTGAAACTGGTTGGTTCTTTAATGATAATATGGAAAACATGTCAACATTTAAGTTACATTAAATTATTAATTGAAAAATAATTATTTTTATGTTTAATAAATAAAAGTTTAAACCATATTAAAGAAGAAAAAACACACTCTCACAGGTCCAACGGAAGCCAGAGCCTCATACACACCCTACGTCAGACCCCCTTTAAACACTACTACTATCAGCACCCGAGATTCACACGTCATCATTCGCTGTGTCAACAACAACAAAAATGTAAACAATAAACATATAAATATAATATGTAGTAATAAGAGTAGTAGCAGCAGTAACAACAACAACGATAATAATATTACTCATAAAACAAATAATAATAATAATGAAAATGAAAATAATAATAATAATAAAAACATTCAAATTCACAAATCAACCGTGGCAATGAATATAAAAGAAAAAACCGACTACAAAAAGACAAGAAAAAATGAGAATGATGGTGTGGTGGGCGTTGATGATGGTAGTAGTAGTGTTCTTCAAGTAGGTGGTTTGATCGGAGGAAGCAGTGATGACGACGGTGGCAGGATGCTTCAAGGCAGGTCGATGAGTGGGGAGAGGCTGACCGGGAGAATCGAAACGATTGGCGGTAGGCACGTCAGATGCACCTCCCCGCCCCTGCCCATCCCCGTCAGACAAAAACTCTTCTTCAAGCAGCAGATGAGCCTGGACAAACAAGCTCTTAAAAGAGATGATGAGGATGTTCATGCTGGAAAAGGTGCTGATGATGAAGGGAAAAGAAAAGGCAATGAAGGTGGAGATGTGGTAGGTAGCAATGATGACAGTGGCAAGGATGGGAAAGGTAATTTATCTTCAAAACAAACTTTGGAATAATCAAAAGAAAAAATATTTAAAATATTTTAAATTGTAACATAAATAAGCAAGATTTGCAAACCTTAAGCGACCCATTGACGACTCTGCTTCAGACGAAATCACTCCGTTTGTTCCAAGCCCATGTCTTGGCTGAGCAACTTCAGTGTCAAGTATTTATTTGAAGTAATCATGAAGCACCCATCATGTGCTGAAAATGTCGGGTATTTACGTCTTGTTTGGTATTCCGTACTAACGACGATTAATATAGATTTAATGCCACCCTTTTATATATTCACACCACGTGTTTTTATTTTATTTATTTACATTTTCATTTAAATACCTTCGAGTTTTTAAAAGGTATATAGCTTAAATGGGTAAATTCTTGAAATAAGTCGTTACAGTGAGTGTCTAAACGCCATGGAATTCAAGTTTAAGATCAAATTAAATTATTTAAATTTAAATGTTAAATAAAGTATTCAAGACGCCAAAAAACAAGAATTAAAAAATAAAACTCGCACAAGTCTCTGAAACTGGTTCAACTCGATTCTCATCGATGGAAAGTTATAGTCCCTCCAACATGGGCGGTGATCCTGGGGGTTCTGGGGTGCGGACTTGCAGCAGATTGCCGCCCCTGCCCCTTCAAACAGTAACATCACAAAGTCTTTTCGTGAAAATTGATTGGACTTTAAATCGAAATGAATGTGCTTCTCTCTTATAGTATTACTATGAAATACTCAGTAATAGGTGTAAATTTACGTTTCAACTGTTTCCAGTCCATTTTTTCATTTTCTTTTAAGTCTACCCTTCTCCCTTGTTTCCACCCATCAACCCCTCACTTCATCTCAGTCAAGCATGGTTTAAAGCCCACTAAGTGCCCCAAGCTTTTGGTTACTGCCCCCAGTATTGCCTCTGGCTTGCTCTGTCTTCATTCAGAATGCTTATTGTCATAAAGTTTTACTTTATCACCTTTATCCACGTTTTGAGTTTCTTCCATTTTACTTTATAATTCTAATTTCTTTATCTTTTAAAATTTTTCGTTTATTATTATTATTGATATGCTTTTTGTATAGATTTAGTTTTTTACAAATATGTGAATTCTAGGTATATCGTATAATTGAATTAATATTATTAACCAACGAATTTAAGTATTAGTAATAATTAACGAATTTAAGGAATTAAAAATAAAAGATATTTCAATGCTTGCTTATACCATTGAATACACAGAGAAAAAAGTTTATTTATATGCAAAAAGTCTACAAGATTCCTTGTAGTTTGTGTATTTGAACCAGCTTGATCATCGTTCATTCTAACTCAGACCAGGGTTTCATACAGAGATTTCGAACTTTTTACATCTTTTAAAAGTCATTTTTCATTCTTGGTGCTCATGCTAAGTCTTCTATTTTGGTTTAAATGCTGAAGTTTTAGTTTGTCTTAATTATAATTATTTATCGATTCATCTTTGATTTTTCGCAGCTTAGCTGTTCATTTTAAATTTAAGCTTCAAGGCTTTAATATCTGAAATTTCATACTTTCTTTTAATTAACATGGAGGCTCTTCCCATGCTTCTTTCACTCACAGCAAAGCAGACCAACGTTGAGCTGCTGAAATCTTGAACTCTTGTCATGTTTTCTGGTCACCCATAAACTTGTCTGTTGGATTTTCGAATTATCTCGAAAGAAGTCTTCTTCGTATTCTTTATTATTTAAATTATTTAATTTTTCATATTCTATTTTTATTTTTTTCATCATCACTCTTTCATCTTATCGCTGTACAATTTCGTTGTGTTTTAAAGAGGCATTTGAAAGCCTGAAGCTTTTTGCTTTTTAGCAACGGCGTCGTAAACAAACAACAATTCCCAGCATTGAAGGCTTAAAAGATGTAAGAGTTTTTTCTAAATCATTTTTAAAGATGCTTGATGATTAAGGCCCAGTATTCGGTTCGCATGTTCTCTACTGATGGTATTTCGTTGTTAGCAAGTGATACCACTAAAATAATGATTTCTCAATTTAATCCTTTGTCGAAGTATTATTTATTCGCATATTTTTCAGCCAATCCGTTATTATTTTTTCATTTATTAATTCATCCAGCAATCCATCCATTTATTCCTATTTTCATTCATCCATTCATTCATTATTTTCGGCTAAAATTAAAGTAAGGCGGTCAACGTTTGGTGTTCACAGCTTTGGACGTGTGAGGCGTGACTAGCTACATGCATGAACCTTATCAATCCTTTTTGTAAAATGATTCTCAAATTGATCTTTTTATTATATTTGAAGAAATAGTGTTTTTATAACAATTACCATTATTATTATTATTTCAATTTTAAACATCAGTGTTAATAGTTTAATGCAATGATGGTTTAATTGAATGACTTAATCACTCAAAAATGTGAGCAATGAACAGAGGCGATATCAGCAGCATGGTTGTATTAATGAGTTGGAGAGTAGTACAATCTTTGTATTAATCTTTATAGTTTTAAATAAATTGTTAAGATTTTTGAAAATAAATTTAGTTTGAGAAAGTATGAATTTAAGTATTGGAAAAAGATTTTTTATTAAAGGAGTTATTCAACTTGCCATAAATTACTCGATTTGTTTGATCATTCAAAAATATCAATTTATAATGTATAATTAAAATATCTGAAAACTTAATAAATCTATTGGGTTGAAAACGAACGACTAGAAAAGAAATTTCATTTCATGAAAGGTGTATTATATTCTTACCAGTAGATTCCTTCTGAATGTATTCCGAATTTGTAAATCACTTTTTTCTATTTTGAGAAAACAATACTTGATTTGTAATCGTTAATCTATTTGTTATAGGACTTAATTCAATATTTAATGGTTTTAATACTTATAGATTCAAAACCCTTAAACTATGCCAATTTAACAAACCATTTTTTTAGAAGAAACTTTCATCACAAAGTTCTGAGTTTATCATTTGAAACACCACCCAGCCACAATTTCATTAACAGATGCCTTATATTCTCAATTCCTCTTTATATTCATTATTACATCTTTATCGAGAATAAACTTTTGTGTTAATTCTGGAGTTTTCATTCACCTTCGAAGCTTCAAAAAATGGGTCCTTCAAATCAGAGGGGAATATTTCAGGTCCCGATGTAACTCAAGATACAACTCATTTAAATATGAAAAATCTACGAAAGAAATACAAATTTCTTACGGCATTCTAACTTTATCCAAGGTGTGTTCAACTGATTGTGTTGTTGAGTATAAAAAGACTGAATGAAGTTTAAACGAAATCTTTTCTGTCCTTCCAACTATTCTATTTCGATAAAAATAACATTTATGTATGAACTTACTTTTGAGATGTGTCTATAAATAGGATAACGACTGAATACCTTAAAAAACCATAAAGATCGACCAACTTGGTGGTGCTTTAAACTTATCAGTGAAGATCGTTTATTACAATTAGTACAATATTAACAAATGAAACAACGTAAAAAAGTCTATAAAGAGAAAGAAAAATAGGCGAAAAATGTCAAAATAAAACTAATGAAGAGGTCGAAATAGAATGAACAATCACCATTTACGCAGGCACCTTTTCCACTTATAACAAGTCAACGCTATACAAATTCATCCGTTAATGGATTAGTTAATCATTAAAAATAATTGAATAGCAGTGAATTATAATGAATCAATGAACTCATTAACTAAATAAAAATTGAAAATTTCAAAATATAGCAACAATATTAGGTTTGCAGCGCCCGTCTCCGCAGATTTTGTTATAAATAAAAGATTCAAAAGAATTGGTAGTCGAAGTAGTTGATTAGTTTCTTGGCGTGGTTGTGAGCTAGATGAATGATCATTTGAGGCTGAGGTATTCGATAGACCTATGAGGAAATGTTGGGAGAAAAGAATAGAGTTCAGGAAAAAAAAACAAATCATTAACAAAAGTAGACCCAATTATTTAAAAAGAAAATTTTGGAATAAATAATGAAAGTTTAATGAGTTCATTCTGTTTATGCTTGAATGAAGTAAACGTTGAATGAAGCCAGATTTAATGACCAGCATCGCTGTTAAAACAGTCTATAACAATGTTGTGAACCAAAGCACATGCTTGATGTGCCATTGACCAGTGCTGATGCTTACAGACTTGCGAATGCTTTCTGAGATATTTTTGATCTTCGACATTGTTTCCTGACTGCTTCACCATCTCACCAAAGATCCTAACAGCTCCGAGGTACGCTAGAACGAAGAATAATCAACAAAATGTAAGCCTGGTCGTCATAACAACAATGAAGCATTGCCATGACAACGAGATTGAACTAAAACGCCGTTGCAGCAACTATTTACAAGTCATTTCAAATAAGCCACTTATAAGTTATACTACATAATCATTTGTATGAAAGTGTTTGTATGTTTGTGTGTTCGTTTCCTTTCAGGTTTGTATGTTTTAAAGTTCACAGCGAAATCGTGTGAGGAGCAATTTGATGGATGTAAATCCAATAATTTTACCACAAGACGGAAGAAACATGCGCAAGTTTGTAAGGGTAAATACCAAATCTTTATATAAAACTGTGGGAAGGTGCAGAATTGTATTTACAAGGAGATTTCTGCAGACTAAAACAAGGTGTTGTGTTGTGCTGTGGAATACTATACAACGTAGAGTCTCTACGGTATAGTCTCTACATTGCTGTACATTCCAAAGGTGTCATGTTCTTTAGTGCTCTAAGCGAGTGAAGTGATGAAGTCGATTAAATAGGTAATGCACATCTTATTCTTGAGGCTGAAAAGAATTATAATATAAATAATTATAATATAAATAATTATAATATAAATAATTATAATATAAATAATTATAATATAAATAATTATAATAAAATAATTATAATAAAATAATTATAATATAAATAATTATAATATAAATAATTATAATATAAATAATTATAATATAAAAAATTATACTATAAATAATTATAATATAAATAATTATAATATAAATAATTATAATATAAATAATTATAATATAAATAATTATAATATAAATAATTATAATATAAATAATTATAATACAAATAATTATAATATAAATAATTATAATATAAATAATTATTTATATTATAATTATTTATATTATAATTATAATATAAATAATTATAATATAAATACTTATAATATAAATAATTATAATATAAATAATTATAATATAAATAATTATAATATAAATAATTATAATATAAATAATTATAATATAAATAATTATAATATAAATAATTATAATATAAATAATTATAATATAAATATTTATAATATAAATAATTATAGTATAAATAATTATAATATAAATAATTGTAATATAAATAATTATAATAAAAATAATTATAATATGAATAATTATAATATGAATAATTATAATATAAATAATTATAATATAAATAATTATAATATAAATAATTATAATATAAATAATTATAATATAAATAATTATAATACAAATAATTATAATATAAATAATTATAATATAAATAATTATAATATAAATAATTATAATATAAATAATTATAATATAAATAATTATAATATAAATAGTTATAAAATAAATATTAATAATATAAATGATAACAATAGAAAAAAGTAATACAAATAATAATATTAATAATGGTAATAGGATCAATTAAAAAATAAATTTTGTGAACAATAAATAATGAATAATAAAAGTAAAAATAATAACAAATAGTAAACTATTCTCTTTTTTCCGCCACAAGCACTATGCGCTGTTGCGCAACACCTCCTGGAAGCCACAATGTCGTGTGCAACATCAACACACAAAAAGTGCGCCAACAAATAATAGGTGAAGTAATAATCACTAATAGGAATTTCATTTTTAAATGTAAGTTATGTGCTACATATACACGAACTGTATGTATGTTTGTATATGTTTTTACAAATATACATCGTCGAATAGTTGTACCACCGACAAAAAATAATAAAAGCAACAATGTAAAAAAATTAAAATTTTAATAATAATATTATAATATAATATTATAGAATAAATATTATAGCATAATATTATATTATTATATTATAGCATTACGCTAATCGAATGCAAGGAAAAACGCTTTCAAGAAAAAAAGTTTAATAAATTAATATTTAAAACTTTGACAGACTAATTTTAGTAAATTCGAATTAAATTTTGCGACCAATTCTTTCCAAATACGAGCTACAAGCAAAAGTAGAGCAAAGAAAGGAAACATTGAGCTTTAATTTAAAATAATAAATTATTAAAATAAAAATTAGAATATTACATTTTAAGAAATATTTAAATAGAGGATGATATTTTAAAATAAACCCGGGTGAACGGGTAGCTGAGTCGGCAACGACTCTCGGCTTGACCAGTAATGAAAGGTCCTAGGTTCAAGTCAAACCAATGCCCTAGTAACCCAAAGGCGCAAATGAAAATATGCAGCCTGGGTTATACGCCACTATAATAATGCTCGTCATAATTATTATTATTATTATTATTGTTGTTATTATTATTATAAAAATAATTGGTTCGTAAATAGTGATGCAAAAGTTACAATTGCTTAGTCCACTCACAGGCGGGTGAGTGAATGAGTGAGGGATTGAGTGAGTGAATTAGAGAGTGAGTGAGTGAGTGAAAAAAGATTTCCATTTCTCATCATTAATGCCCTTTTACTCTTCATCCAATAAATGGTTGAAAATCTTAAAATTTTTATCACATTTCGATTGACCAATTGTAGCAACTGGAGGATTGGTGGCAGGCAATCAGAGAACGTTGTCAACTCCGAAGGGTGGGTCGTCTGTCATCATTTGTCCATCGTTCCAGAATAGGGGAGTGTCGACGCCTGCTTGGTTGAGGAGAAAGTGGGAAATAAGGAACTAGAACATTTAGATGAAAATTTAAATTTTAAAATATTTCAATAAACTAGAAGTTGAAATCGAAAAAGCACCTGAGAATGAAAGGCTGCTCATCTTCTCAAATGGGTCTTCTACAAAAGAGAGTTGTGGTAGTTGTTGTTGTGGTGATTGTTGTTGTGGTAGTTGTTGTTGTGGTTGTAGTTGTAGTTGATGTGGTAGTCGTTGTGGTAGTTGTTGTATCGGCTGCATTTTTTCAAGGTCTTCATTTTCGCTTCCTTTTTATTGAGGCCTTAATTACACTATACAAGTTTTAAGAAACTTGAAATCATCACTATTCCATCACTAATTTGTTTTAATGAAAAATAAATGTAAAAAATATTTTTTCTATTAGGTAGAATTATCAAAACATAATATGGGGAAAATATACGTATTTAGGAAGCAAAATAATGTTAAATTTCATGAATGACTGTCTCACCCGCAATCTCCTGTATGATCTTCTTAACGATTGACTCGTCATTCATGTTGCTACTAATGCAACTACTGTTAACTTTGTCATTTTGGTTGCTGAAATAATTATTCGTATTTTTGTTAGTATTTATTTTGTTAACTTCATCATTAGTATTATCCTTATTTATGTTGTTGTTGTTGTTGATGTTTTCGAAGTAATTGAAGTCTGAAATGTTTTGACCTCCAATCAAGTCGAAGGCATTAATTTGGCTGCTGTTCTCATTTTTATTTAATTTATTATTATGATTTGTATTGCTGTTATTTAGGGTTCTGGCTTCATTGTTAATTAAATCGGCGCTTAGAGCCTTGTTATTTATCATAGTATTATGATTGATATTATTTTCTTCAACATTATTATTATTATTACTAGTTGCATTTATTCTATTCACATTATTTGAATTATAATTAGTAATACTACTGTTGCTTTGTTGGAGAGATCTAGTCTCGCAAATGTTTCTGAGTTCTTTTTTTAACAATTCTTTTTTAGATTTCAAGCTATCGTTGTTGCAGTTGTTGTTTTGAAAATAAATGTTGCTCTGGTCAATGTAGTTGCTGTTGTTGTTGTTGTTGAATGAATAGGCATCATCATCATAAGCCAAACTCTCATTCATGAACATTGGTTGTTGTTGTTGTAGTTGTGGTTTCAATTGCTTGGGTGGTTGCTGTCTGGTTTCTGATTTGGAAGAGTGTTGAAGGAACTGTTGAGATTGTTGTTGCAGCGGCTGTTGAAGAGGCGAGTGTTGTGGGGGTAATTGTTGTGGTAGATGAGAATGTTGCAAGCCTAGTTGTTGTTGTTGTTGTAGGGGGGCTTTGTAGGTTGGTTTGTTATCATACAAATCAGCATTGGGCGGGAACATGTGTGGATGCTGCAACCGATGTTGTTGTTGTTGTTGTTGCTGGTAGTGTTGTTGTTGGAAGGGTTGCTGTTGCTGTTGTTGTAGTTTTATGGCGACGTGTGGGTTGTGTTGAAAAGGTTGGAATTGTTGCAAGTGCATCATTTTGTTGTAGAATCTTGCGGGTTGTTGTGAGTAGTTGTAGTGGCGTGGTTGAGGTTGCGGAGGAAGGTAGTATTGGTTAGGTAGTCGTTTGCAATAGGTAAGGTTGCTTTTGTGTTGTAGATGTTGTTGGTATGCAAGCTCTTGCTGTTGCTGTTGTTGTTGCATGAAATGCGGCTTCATCTTCGGCTCAAAGTAGAGACTGTTTTGATAAAAAGAATGAGATCTTTTTGTTCCGTGGTGAAGTTGGTGTTGGAGTTGTAGCTGTTGCTGTTGTTGTTGTAGTTGTTGTTGAAAGTATTGTTGTTGCTGCACGGGCTGCATAGGAGGTTGTTGTGGTAGTTGTGTTGCAAGTTTCGGTGCCTTGTTGATTGGTTGTTGCACGCCTTGGAAAGGCTCAAAGACTTCAAAGTCCTGAAATATGTTGTTGTTGTTGTTGTTGTTGTGAAAGTCAGCGGGGTAGTTTGTTGGAAAGGTATTCACGTGAGTTGCTTGTAGTTGTTTTGAATCCAGTTTGTTGTGTTGTTGTTGTAGTAGTTGTTGTTGTTGTTGATGTTGTCGGTTGAAGTAGGTTTCACAGGGAGACATTGAAAACTCGTGCTGCTGGTAGTTCTCACTCAGCCATGTGACATTAGGATCTGGAGCATTCTTATTGTTATTATTGTTATTTATAAGATTGTTATTTGTTATGTTGTTATTCATGTTGTTCTTGTCATCCATTGGTATTTCATCGGGGAAGCCTCCATACTTGTTATGGACAACACCAACCCCCTCAACCACGCCATTGTTCTTAGTGCCAATGTTTCTATTCTCAGTTTCGTTTGCTAGCCCTCGTTCCTCTTCTGCAACCACAGCACTGGCCGAACCTCCTCCAACTCCACTGCCCCTGAATTCCTCAATCTTCGTCTGGCTGGCAAAATCGCCATCATTATCATCATACTTCTTATTATTAGTAGTGGTATTATTGCTTTTTAATTTATATTTTAGGTTATTATTGTTGTTGTTTTTGTTTTCGAAGTGTTCATCCTCGGTACAGTGCAGTTTGTTCGTGTCTTGTTCGTGTTGAGCAGGCGATATGGGAGAGTATGTCGATGGAAAGTAGCTCTGTGTGTGTGTGTGTGTGTGTGTGTGTGTGTGTGTGTGTTATTGTGTGTGTGTGTGTGTGTGTGAGTTTGTGTGATTGTGTGTGTGTGTGTTATTGTGTGTGTGTTATTGTGTGTGTGTGTGTGTGTGTGTGTGTGTGTGTGTGTGTGTGTGTGTGTGTGTGTGTGTGTGTGTGTGTGTGTGTGTGTGTGTGTGTGTGTGTGTGTGTGTGTGATTGTGTGTGTGTGTGTGTGTGTGTTTGTGTGTGTGTGTGTGTGTGTGTGTGTGTGTGTGTGTATGTGTGTGTGTGTGTGTGTGTGTGTGTGTGTGTGTGTGTGTGTGTGTGTGTGTGTCGATTTATGCGTGGGAGTAAAAAGTCATGTGTTTAATTTGAAGAGTAGCAGATGCTTGCTGATGCAAAGAATGCATCATCGTCATGATCATCAACATCATCACCATCATATTTTATATATTATTTAATATAAATGCAAAATATTTTTCTAATTAAAAGAGTTATAATAAAAGAAAGAAAACCTGTGAATTGTTGTTGCTGTTGCTGTTGTTGTTGTTGAGTGGTTTGCTGCTCCTGGCGATCACATCACTGCCAACATTGATGTTTATATTGCAGATGTTGACGCTGCTGCCATTGTTGTTGTGGTTGTTGTTGCTGTTGGTGTTGTGGTTGTTGTTGCTGTTGGTGTTGTGGTTGCTGTTGATGTTGTTGTTGTTGTTGATGGTAGTTGAATTTTCGTAGTTGAGTTCATCAGCCTTGAAAGGAAAGCTCTTATTGTTGCTATGTTGGAAAAAAGAAAAGTTGCTTGTGTTGCTGTCAAAACTAATACTGTTGTTGCTGTTGTTGTTATTGTTGTTGTTGCTGTTGTTGGAGGCTTTGAAGCAAGGCAGGACGGTGAGGACGTTGTCGACGTGCACTTGGTCATTCACCTTTTGGACGCTGCCACCGCTGTAGTGGTAGTGGCACTTGCGAAGAAAAGGCTCAGAACTGCAATCCCCTAATTGTTGTGGTTGTTGTGGTTGTTGTTGTTGTTGATGTTGTTGATGTTGTTGATGTGGTTGATGTTGCTGTTGTGGTTTTTGTGGTTGTTGGAAGAATGGAGCTGCTTGTTGAGAGTTGTTGTGTGGGCTTGCAAGGTTGTTGCTGATGTTGTTGTTGTTGACATTTGATCTAAACGGCTGTAGGCTGACAGATGGTTTGATGAAGGCGTTGTTGCTGTTGTTGCTGTTGTTGTTGTTGTTGTTGTTGTAAAGATGGTCCAATCGAGGCTTTTTAAAAGCTGTGCTGTAGTTTTCTTGGCTGTTATTGATGCTATAGTGGTTGTTAAACTGATTATTTTTATTTGAGTTTCCAGGAAAATCATTGTTGTTGTTGTTGTTGCTCATCGAACCAAAAGAATGATTGTTGTTAGGATTATTTTCTACATTAAAAACACCACTAAGAGTGTTGTTGTTGTTGTTGTTGTTGAATTGTTGTTGTTTTATCATTTGCACGATGGGTGTGACGACTGCGATGGATGAGGAGTTTCTGGTCGTCGCAGCTGATGCCACAGCAGAGGTTGTATGTGTAGATGTATGTGCGCTTGTGTGCGAGTTTGTTGTGTTTGTCACTGTATGTGTGATCGTGTTTGTTGTTGAGCCAAAAATGTGGTTGTTGGAAGGCGGGAAGCGGTTTGGGGGGTGGTTGAAAGGGTGGCGGGGAATGGAGAAGTGATGGGATGGTTGGAGGAAAGAGTGGTTCGGTGGATGAGGTTGTACTGGGAAGGGTAGATGGGTAGATAGGGGATGGGTGGGTGGTAGATGGGTGGGTTGGATGGGGGGTTGGTTGGCTGTTTCGGTTTCTTCGAAGGTTCTCGATAATAGTTGTGCAAGCAGCATATGTTTCTTGGTTGGTCTTTCAGTGGTGGTTGTGTTGTTGTTGATGTTGTTGTAAGTAGGGCCAATGTTGTTTATAGTAGGTTTTGTGGTTGGCGATGTGACGTTTTTCTTATTGATTTTATCGCTGGGGTCAGTCGTGCACACTAACAAACTCTTGCCGCCTTCTTCAGTGTTAGTGTTAGTACGACTGATATTACTATTATCATCATCATTTTTAATAATATTATTTTTATTATGCTTATCATTATTAATATTATTATTTTCATTTATGGCACCGCTATCATTATTATTATCTCCCTTATCACCATCTCCCGAGACTTCATCTCCTCCATCCTCATCTATGACGTCACTGATGATTTGATGCTCCTCCTCGTTGCCTTCTTCCTCCTCATTGTAACTGTTGGCATCGGCAACATCACGTTTGTTGCTGTGTTCGTCATCTCTTCTCTTGTTGTTCTCGTCTTTATTCGAAACAGCACTGTCAGCATCCATCTCATTAGAGCTGTGGTTGTTGTTGCTGTTGTTGTGGTTGTTGTGATCTTCTACATTAAGGCCGTTACTTGTGTTGTTGAAGTTGTTGTTGTTGTTGCTGTTGTAGTTGTTGTTGTCAGTGATTTCTCCATCATTCTGGTTATCAGCACTCTCGGCATTTTCCTTATTTTTGTTATTAATAATACTATATTCTTCTTCGTCGTTTCTGGAATTACCCCCATTATTATTATTATCATTATTATTATTATCATTATGATTGTTTTTATCATCATCATCATTATTATCAATATTATTTTCATTATTTTTGTTGTTCTTGTTCCTTCCATCCGAGTGCCCAGCCACCATGGAGTTTGTCTTATTTATTGAGTTATTGATCTTATCCTCAACAATATCTTCTGTATTCCGCTTCTTATGCATTTTATTTCCCTCCCATTCGTTCTTATTTTCCATATTTTCAATTGAAATGCCATTATTATTGTTATTGTTGTTTTGGTTGCTTTTTTTTCCGACTTCGACTTCATCCATTCCTCTTCCACGAATGGCTTTCTCGTTTCCACTTGTACAATCATCTCCTCCATTCTCCTCTTCCTCCTCTTCTCCATCAACATCATCATCAGCATCACCACCACCATCACCATCGTCATCATTGCCAGTATTGTCCTTCCTTCTCTTTTTATCTTCCTTCCCACCCTCCTCAGCACCCCTGCCATTTAATTGCCTTCTTTCATCATCGTGATCGTCATCATCGTCATCAGCAACTGCCATTGCCTCCTCGGAAGCCTGTTCATCATCACCATCATCACCATCAACATCATTATCAAGACTATCCTCACATTTATTTCCATTTATTTCATTAGATTTATCATTAAAATCACTGTTAAGAATTTCTTTTTCGATACTTCCAAAGCCTTTGTTCTTTCCATTGAGAGTACTTTCAGCATCGAGATCATCATCAGCTCCATCATCTTCCTTCTCTTCGTCATCGCCATCTTTCTTCCTGTTGCCAGCCTCCACGTTTTCATCCTCCATACTGTTCTCCGACTCGTTGTTGAGATTATCGTTTTTAGTTTGATTTCCTTCTCTATTATCTTTTTCATTATTTTTATTATTTTTTTCATTATTTTTATTATAATTATTAATGTTATTATTATTATTGTTTATTTTGATTGAGTTTTTCTGTGCGTTGTGTGAGTTTACGCGCGTCTTATTGAAGCATTTGTTTTCTTTCTCCTGTTGCACGTGCCATGATGATGATGATGATGATGATGATGATGATGATGATGATGATGATGATGATGATGATGATGATGATGGTGGTGGTGGTGGTGGTAATGATGACGATGAGGATGATATCGAAGGTGAAGAAAAAGTCGGCGATGATAACAAAAGCGATAAGTGAGATAATGATGATGACGGGAGAGATGATGATGATGATGATGTTGATAAAACTGGTGATAATGATGTGGATAATGTTGATGGTGGAGATGATGATGATGTCGATAATGATGACGCAAAAGTAGAAGATTTAGTGAATGTTGAGCTAGATATTTTTGTGGATAGTAAAAAGGATGGTGAAGATGATGTTGATGTTGATGCTGATGAAGATGAAGATGATGATGCTGATGGTGCTGATGATGATGATGATGCATTGCTAGTGTCTTCTTTACGGCTTGCCTGTGAAGGAAAAATAAAATGCGGCAGCATGAAAAAAAGATGAATGAAAGAAAGAAGAAGGAATGGAAATTAAAAGAATAGTGAAAAAAGATTTATTAACTGCAAGTAATTATGAGGGTATTACTATGATAGAACAATTATATTATTTTTATCCCTACTGCGACTACTGCGACTACTACCACCACCATCACTACTACTACTACTACTACTACTACTACTACTACTACTACTACTACTACTACTACTACTACTACTACTACTACTACTACTACTACTACTACTACTACTACTACTACCACTCCGACTACTACTACAACTATTACTTCTTCTACTACTGCTACTGCTACTACTACTACTACTACTACTACTACTACTACTACTACTACTACTACTACTACTACTACTACTACTACTACCCCTACTTCTTCTTCTAGAAAGGTGCAGTACTGACAGAAGCATCACGATTAGGCGGATGACGTTATGTGCACTAAAAGTAGACGCATCACGTGTCAATTGTAGGAGAGGAGAAGGAGGAAGAGGAAGAAGAGGAGGATGATCATGATCATGATGATAATGATGTTAATATGATGCAACCAACCTCGATGTATTCCAGGGCAGGAATTGGAAGCTGCTGGTGCTGGTGGTCATGGCGGCATTTGTGGTGAATGTCTTCGTGGTTGGGTTCATCAAGCAGCTCCTGAGTTTGTAATAGGGATGTGGTGACGGCGGGGAGTTTCAAAATGAAATTATAATTTAAAAGAAAATGAGTTTTTTAATGGATGAAGTGAAACCAACTTTGAGCAATATATCTTTTCCCGCTATATTCTCACTGTCACCGTTCACGTTGCTGAGAATGCTTTTGGCGCCAAAAATATTCAACTCATCACTATTAATTACATTATTATCGTTTTCTTCATTTTTATTCTTATTATTTTCTCTAGCAACAAATTCGTCATTGCGATAAAATACATCATTATCATCTCCATAATCACCACCACCTCCGTTATCATCATCACCACCATCATAACTGTTATAATTAAATTGATTACCAATATTTTTGTCATCATCGTTGATATTGTTATTGTTGTTTTTTTTATATGAAGAAATTTTCTGCATCGGTGGAATATTAGATACACCGCTGCACGGATCACCAATACCATCACCATCATCAGCATTATTATCATTATAATTAAGTGTACTAACACCTTTACTAACCCTGATACCATCATCATTATAATTATCACCAACACATTCCTTAACAATAGCATGATGATGATCATCCTTCTCATGGCCAATGTTAATGGGAAGTTGACTGCCTCTGAGCACGTCTTGTGGATCGTAACTGACCTCTTCAGCACCCCCAACGCACCCAGTTTTGTCATCTTTTGCACTATCGTCATCACCACTCTCTCCATCACCATCATCACCTTCATCATCACCTTTATTTATACCCTTCAATCTGTTATTTGCATCATCATCACCATCATCGCCACCAGCAACACCATCTATCTCAATGCTAGTGGCTTGGGGATAAGATGGTGGTGATGATGATGATGCTCTCTTAATGAGTGCACCCAAGCCACTAAGGTCACTGTCGCTAACGAAGCCTTCACATGCATTATTCGATTTACAAATAGTCGCGTCTGTTAATACTTCAGTACTCGTCTTATTACGGCTCCTGTCTAAAGTACAAGCTGTCTCTTCAGTGATGCTTGTGTTGGGAACGACAGAGGCAGTTGCAGGAGAAGAGAGAAGGATGGGAGACGTGAGAAGTGCATTCGATGAATTAGAGATAGAGTTTAACTCGTTCGGAGGGGATGGAGTGGTTCTTTGCATGCAGGATGAGTCACTCATGGAAGCAGTTGTGATAGTAGTAGTGGTGGTGCTGGTAGTGGTAGTATCGGAAGTCGTGGTGATGGTAGTAGTTGTAGGAAAGCAAGTTGAGGTAGTTGCGCTAGGAGCAATTACTTCAATTGCCGTTGAATTATTTACAGCCAAATTTGGCACTGGTGAATTATTGAAGTGGGCAACACTGCAGAAGGGCGATTCAGAACGGAGGCGAGTGAGAGGTTTATGGAGCGGAGGAATTATGCAAGAGGCATCAGAAGTGTCATTCGGAAGTGAGACAGTTTGGTTGTTGTTGTTGTTGTTGTTGTTGGTATTTAATATAGTTTCGTTGTTCCTGTTATTGTTGATATTATTGTTATTGTTTGTGTTGTTACTGCTACTATTGATTATATTATTGGAAATAAATGTTTTATTTTCTGGCTTCAGGTTGTTCTTGTTGAGGTAGAATGTTCCCTTGGTAACGATGGTCACTTCATCCTCCTCCTCATCATCCTCCTGACTCAGCAGCTTCTTCAAGATGACGTTGGAGGAAGAGGAGAAGAGAGGAGAAGAAGATGCTTGAGAAGATGATAATGAGGTAGAGGAGGAAGAGAGAGATGGTGAGAAAGAGAGAGAAGCAGAAAGCAGCAAGCCATTTGCGATGTTTTTATTGGTCGGAGGGATGTTTCCAGTGTTGTTGTTATTGTTGTTGTTGTTGTTGTTAGAGTAGTTGTTTGGCTGACTAGTTGACTGATTGCTTGCTTGGTTGTTCAGCTTGGCGTCTTCTCCAAGTAGCAAGTCAACAAGATGTGTGTGTGTGTCGATGAGTGTTCTCTTGCTTTCTGCCATCAAGTTGTTCTTGAAAGAAGGAGAAGAGAGAGATGGAGAAAAAGAAGAGGAATGGGAGAGGATAGGTGAAGAGTTGATGGAGGGGTTGTGAGAGAAGGTGAGGAGGTGGCTGTTGAATGTGTTGGGCGACTGCAAGCTGCACTGACCAGTAGTGTTGCTTGTGTTGTTTTTGTTGCTGTTGTTGTTGTAGTTGTAATTGGTGTTCAAATCATTGTAACCAATGAAAAATTTACTCTCTTCTTCGTTATTCGACTGGAAAGGCTTGGAATCACCAAGTGATGGCAACTTCTCATCCGATTCTGTCGGCAAATTGTTCTGGCTTGAAGAGGAATTACCAAGGGCGTTGTGGATGTTGCTGTTGAAGTTTTTGTTGCTGATGTTGTTGTTGTTGTCATTTTCGATATCGTTGTTGTTAATGTTGTTTTTGTTGATGTTATTGTTACTGATTTGGTTATTGCTGTTGCTGTTGTTGGGAGGGGCTTCATTGATGCCGGCGAGGAGAGTCTTGTCGTCGAGGAAGGCATCATCGAACTCCATCGAGAAAACGTCTTCCACCGCGTTCAAGAAATTCGAACTGATGTCCTTCGAGGATTCCGCAAACAACTCGTCCAGGAAAGATTGGTCTGCTGGAGCCAGGAAATCTATTGGGTTGTTGTTGTTGTTGTTCGTGTTGTTGTTTGGATTGTTTGGGTTGTTGTTGTTGTTGTTGTTGAAAAGCTGGTTATCTTTTGAGTCATTTGAAACTTCGTTTTTGATGTTGTTGTTGCTGTTGGACAAGAATTGGAAGTTGTTGTTTTGTTGTTGTGGATTGTTCATGTTGTAGGAAAGACTTCGGTTGAGCATTAAACCGTTGTTGTTGCTGTTGTTGTTGGTGGGGTTGTTACTAGGGGGGTTGTAAGAGTTTTGGCGAGAGTAAAAGTGAGGGTAGTTGTAGTTGTTGTTCTGATTAAAGTTATTATAGTTGTTGCAGGGGTGGTAGTTGTTGAAGTTGCTCATGCCTCTACTGGTAACTCCTTTAACACTTTCTCTAGCAGCCACACCAACACTAGCAACAGCACTCTTCTTGTAAGCAGGCGAGACTTTCCCACCACTTCCCGAGGCACTGTTCGTTTGCTTCCTTGACCTGCGTGGATGATGGTTGCCGAATGCAAGTGACGGCGTGCAGGCGTCCCTGTTTTGTTGCAGTTTCTCAGCCTTCATGAGTTGCTGTTGCTGGCGAGAGGCGGCGTATCCTCCCGGGTGCAGTCTTGGTCTCCCAACGGGCCTGGTCGTCAGTCGGTCGCCTCTGCCCCTGCTTTTCGGTGGGTACAAGTTGCCTTGGGATAGGACTTGGTTGCTATAGTGACTGCTACTGCTGCTGCTGCCTCGTCCCCTCCTGCCTCCTCGCCACGACTCGTTGTCAGCCTCGCTGGGGTAAGGCGAGCGGGTTGGCAGCATTTCACTGCAGCTTGAAGATCTGCAGATGGGTAAGAATTTGTATTAGGAATGGTGCCATGCTCCTTCCACCTTCCTAAAAATGATAAAATACTTTTAAATTACACATATAAAATTCTCATAATATAGATTTGAAAGATCCTACTTTTTAAATCAAAAGATATATAAGTTTTGTAAATTAATAATAAATAATTATGAATAAAATTAAATATTTTGTTTTAAGCGGGATTAAAATGAACACTGCTGCTAACTTGTTGATTTTGTGAGCCTTGTTTTCCGTTGAATTCGGTCCATCGTTTTCGTCGACATTTTTTGAGCTATTGATGCCGTTGTTATTAAAAGTGTTTTTATTCTTGCTAATATTGGCATTATTGGCATTATTGTTAAAATTACCAAGATTATTTATATTATTCATAATGTTGTTGTTATTATTGTTATTATTATTGGTACTATTATTATTATTGCTGTTGTTCTGTCCCATGATGGCCTTGACTAGACTGGACGATGCAGATCCTTTCAATTCCATGGCGTCACATATTTCCCTGAGTAATTGAACACGAGAGATGGCTGAGCGTGCATAATGTTGCGAGGGAGTAGTAGTAGTAGTAGCGGTAGTAGTAGTAGTAGTAGTAGTAGTAGTAGTAGTAGTAGTAGTAGTAGTAGTAGTAGTAGTAGTAGTAGTAGTAGTAGTAGTAGTAGTAGTAGTAGTAGTAGTAGTAGTAGTAGTAGTAGTAGTAGTAGTAGTAGTAGTAGTAGAGAAGTTAATTGAACGCGTGAAGTGGTGGCGTTGGCGTGGATGATGAAGTGCAGCAGTGTCGAATGTTGCGAAAGGCTGGCAGGGGTGTTAGAGTTGTAATGGAAGTAGCGCTTATGGCGTGTTTGCACGGAGGTAGCGGTTCCAATGCTTCTTTCGCTTCTTTAATGCCTAGTTCATCGATACTACAATTCAGTATTACTTGTTGTGATTACTTCATATAATTATTTAGTTAAGAATGTTATCGTCATCGGTATTCTTTTATTATCACTGCCTAATATTTTTTTCTGCGTGCGGGCAGTAAGGATAAGAGGCGTGAGAAGGGGATGATAGTGGAGCTGCCCTTGAACCATGTAACAACAATGGCGTCTAATATTGCAACGAAAACGAAGCTGAAATAAAAGGAAAGTATGAATAGAATAAGTGTTGATCGGTTTATAAAATAATATAGCATTCTTGATAGTACTTTTAATATTAAAATCGTATCTTTTAGCAAACAAATTAAAACCATTGCTTGAAAAATTGGAAATGTGGAGATTCGTTTATAATGCAGATCTGGGCATTGTTTGCGTGGTCTTCATTTCAGAGTGGCTTGTGATGAGAACTTTTGGAAGTTCCTTTTGGTTCTTCAAAATAGAATCGTAAAAAGATATCGAAACGATGAAATAATCTTTCAAATGTCTAAAATAAAAAAATATGTTGAAATAGAATTTGTAACATTCACATAAATTTTCTTCCTTTCCATATGTTTGTTTCTTAAGCGTAAGCAGGCTCTATAAGACTTCAGACTTTAAATCATTCTCTCCAATTTAAGACCTTTTCTGACGCCAATACTTGCCTCGGCTGCAGCTGCCAATTTGGAAAGCAAGCGACTCTACAATGTTAACTCTACATAATCCACAAAATTTAATGGTAAAAGTTACTTTTTACAGATTAAGTCTTGAAAATGTTTCTTTTTCTAACTTTTCATTGTATTACCTTCAACCTTCTCTTTTCCTTTAAAAAACCCGCAGAAATAAAACTTTTAAAAGCAAAGACAGCACACCGAAAGAATGTCATAAAATGTAGCGCTACGAATTCAGTTTTATTCGCCACAGAATGATATGAGGCCACAAATGAAGCGGTTGAAGGATGGCAGGAAGTCTTGCGAGATATATCAGACACTCCATCGCTGATCGGGAAAGATAGAAGAAGCTCTTATTAATTTCATTAATCTGCCCATGCCTGGAAGTGCTTATTAAATTGCTTTGATGCTGGGTGCCAATATTTTGGTGGTGGTGGTTAGTGGCTGATTCAGTTATTAGAGATAGAGCGCCTAATTTATTGGTGGAAGTAGATTAAGCTACTTATTTATCAGAGGAAAATGTTCAAATGTAATAAATAAAATCTCTGAAAGCAATTTAAAACTTTGAATCTGTTGAAGCTCGAGACCAACCTGACAACGGAGTGTGTCGACATGATGAAGTCCAGCTTGGGGTTCGAAGGGTTTTTGAAGAGCTGACTTTTCGTTTGGACAAACACGAACTTCTCCTCGTTCACTCTAAACCTATAAACACCGCTCGTGTTTGTTCCACTGATGAGAACTGGAGAGTGTGGGTGTGGTGGAGGTGTCGGTTTGCTTTTTATGAATAGACTGTTTCATTTGAAGTTGGAGAAGTTTATAACGTTTAATTAGTGCGATATAGACTTTTTTGTAGATTATATAATCTTAGAAGTTATTTAGAAATAGATAGTTTTATGTGGTTGTGTGTTTTTTGGGGGGTGTGGTTTTTTAGTGGGTGGGCTTCATAATAATGACGTGCTGTGGTTGTTGAAGCTGTAAAAACAAAATTCATGATGATTCATTGTTTAATGTGAATTTTAAAACTTGTCAACAAATCATTTTACTAAGCGTTTACATTTTAATTGACTTTCTAAAGTGAAAACGATTGTAGTCTCACATTTTTTTATTGTGAAACCAGGAAAAACACAATAATATGAAAAAATAAAACTCTAAAAACAAAACTTTTATGCGAAGAAGGATAAAAAAGAATAATAAAAACAATAATTTTTGGAATAAATCAAAATGACGTTTGGATGTCGAGAGTGGTAAAAGATGGGCACGAGGAATGGTTGGTGTGGTGGGAGAGTGGGTGTGGTTGAAAACGGGTGTTGTGAAAGGATGGGTATGATGGGAAGATGGGTGTGTTGGGAGGGTGGGTGTGGTGTAAGGGTGAGTGGTAGCCCAAGCTCATTTAGTTTAATACATTTTTATTTTCAAAATTACGTCATAATTCAATCGTATGGTTTGGCTGAATTAAAAAGATTTGATTACTCTTATTGTGCAAATATTAAAATTATGAAACTACATTCCAAAGTTGAACTTTCAATCAATTTGTATTTTTTGATTGATTCTATGTTAATTAAATTTAAAAATACATAATCAGCAAGTTTTACCGTAATAAAAAAAATTTAAATCATGAAAAATTGGCACAAAATACACTACCAACACAGCAACAACCCACCAACAACACCACCATCACTTCGACCACTACCACAACAACCCAAACCTTCTTTGTGATGCTTCATGAGTTGTAGCTTGTCGTTGTTGTGACAGAAGCTCTGGATGTTTTGACCGACGAGTTTCGAGAGGTCGTAGTTGTCGACGTTGAAACCGCTGTGGAGTACGTGATGGAGGAGGTTGGTAGAAGATTTCTATTTCATTTTTAATATTTTTTAATTTAATTTGCATACAATTTTGGATTTTACAGTTCATTTTTAAAAGATTATAATTTAAGTTATAATGAAAGTGCAAAGTGGTTGTCTCTGAAGCCTGATCGTGGCATTGGTGGTAGAATGTGAGTTGATGACGATGGAAGGTGCTTGGATGGATGGATGATGGATGAAGCGTCAGGTGCTGAATGTGTTAACAGGTGGATGGAAAGATTAGAAACAGTTGGTGGGTGGGTGAATCAAAAAACAATGACCGAGTGAATGACTAAATAAATAAATAAAATATTGATGAGTGATCAGATAGATGGACAGTTAGAGTGATAAATGAATAAGTGAATGAGAAAAGAGCGATAAAAAATCACTTAAAATAGCAATGATTTTGCGCCTTAATTAAAAGATTCAAAAACAGGTCATTTGAATATTCGGTAGGTTAATTGCAGGTTAACGACAAGTTCAATCGGTGTGGGGAATGCTATTAGTGCTTTTTTCATCCGTTAGAAGATACTGTTTTTATTTTAGAGAAACTTAAACATATTTCACTGATGGTCTAGGGGGAGATAGGTGCTATTGATGAGACGGCCGACCAAGTTATCATAAGGGCAATGATTTTCTTAGAAAGATTCATGAAGGAGAAGGAAGAGAAAAAATCAGAGTCACAAAAAGTAATGCAAATCGTTGCCATAGTATCGGCAAATCTCGTCCCAAACACATCAAAACAATATGAATAAATTTGAGAAAAAAAACCCAACTACTACAGCGACTACTATTACAACAGCAACAACTACTACTATAATAACAACAACATCAACAACTTCTACTAATACTATATTAACAACCACAAAAACTACTTATACAGCAAGAACAAACCTAGTGTCTAGAATGAAGCCCTTGACGTCCTGCTTGGTGGTGAACTGACCAATCTCATTGGACGATGAGGCTGACGTGGTCGCCTTCGATTGGCCTACTTTCCTGGCCACGCAAGCCACCATGGCACTGCCTGAAGTTAATTGGATGCAGAGGTTTGAAGATGAAATGTGAAACATTCTAATAACTCATTGGTCCCTACGACATAAATATAATCTTTCTACTTGTGTAATAAATTCAAGATAAATCAATATAAAACAAAAGTATAATAAAATATACAATTAAAATAAATAAATAAATTCACATACGACACACACATATATACAATATATTATACATATAAAATAGAACATACCTACATACATATTTAGATACAAGCACATAGGCGTGAAAGGCTAGAAGTGGCAAAACAACTATTCTGTAGAGAATTCCTCCATGTATTTGTGTGGAAGAAACAAACAATAAAATTTATTATAGTCTTTTTTTATAGTTTTTTTTCGTTTTTATTATTGCATTTTAGCATTTGCATACAACTTTGTTGAAGGAAACATACTTCGAGATCAAAATTGTTGATTCGAAACAAGCGGGTAGTAAGAATTATAGAGAAGCTGGAATGTCTTTAATCGAAGAATGAAAGATAAATAGAAAGGAATAGTGAATGGGTGAATGTAAGAATGGATGAATGAAGGACAGCCGGAGGAGTGAATGAAAGACAGCCGGAGAAGTGAATGAAGAACAGCCGGAGGAGTGAATGAAGGACAGCCGGAAGAGGGAATGAATAGAAATGCATCCTTAGAAAATAGAAAACAGGGAAGAGAGATTCCATTAGACTATCTCAACTCAATGTTAGCACGATTGTTGTTGCCGTTTTCCAGAACTTCATCACCCTTTTCAAAGTAATAGTTTAATAATAATAATAATAATAATAATAATAATAATAATAATAATAATAATAATAAAAATAATAATAATAATAATAATAATAATAATAATAATAATAATAATAATAATAATAATAATATGGGATGTAGATATTATATTCGATGCATGATGCAATGATAACACGCATGCACGAGAAGCTCTGGCACTGGAATTGGTTAGTCATCGAAGGATGGAAAGAAGGAAGGGTGAATGGAAAACACTTAATGAAATATAAAACCTATGGAAATTTGTATAGATGAAAACGAGTTTCAAGAATGGATGGAAATTAAAAAAGGAGAATATGAATAATGTACTGTGAATTACCAAAGTCTTCAAGCATCATCCTTTTTAGAATGATTTTGGTTTTTGGGCCTTTATTTCGGACATAATTTGTTTAACCATGTATTTAAAATGGATGAGAAATAGATGAGAAGTGGATGAGAAATGGATGGCAATGTTTGCCAGGTGCTTAGGACGACGCATACAAGGACCATCACTGCTGCTACGCCGTCATCATCGTCGAGTGTTTGTAGCAGACACTCTCCCGGAAGGGCGCTCTGTTGCTTCGAGATTCGAACGAAAGTTGAACGAGAAAAGAGTGAATCGGAGACGGGGTACTTGCAATGCATTTGGCGTTGATGACGATGATTTGGATTATTGTCATGGTGATGATTGTGAAAGGGCGATGGTGATGGTTATGGAAGCTCTTTGAGATAAAACTCTTGCAATAAAAACAATAATGATAATATCGATCTTTTGTAAAAGTGTGGCCGAAGTTTTCAAAAGAAGTTTTTGGAAGTATATTTTTTTTTATATTATATTTTTCCCAAGTTCTATTTTGGTTAAGATCTATTTTGTCCCTAACTGAGTGAGAACGAGCCTCTCTAGTATGTTCAAACTCCACATTGAGCGAGTGAGAGCTAGCATGCATCGCTTGATTAAAAGCTTATCAATGTCTACATTTTCTAGTGCGATTATTTTTCAGTGCGATTTTTAAGTGCAACTTTTTCAAGTGCGATTTTGTCCATATACCCTTTAAAAGTAATAAAGTGTAATAACCTATTTCCCGTGTACTATCGCCAAGCATTTCGTTATATAAAGTTTAGTTTAGTTTGGGAGTTAAACCACGCAGATCTTTTGACCTCTATAATGGTTAAAAAAGTATAAAACTGCATATCGTCGTGCCATCCGATGATCTAATTTATATTTCCAAGTAAAAGTCTAAAGATGAAACGTAATGTCCTAAAAAATTAGAACTTAAAATGCCACTTCCTTCAACTCGTACAAACACTTGAAGAAGCCGTGCAAGGAAGAAGCAGAATGTAGTGACGAGATAAGAAAGTGTTTGAAACCGAACTAGTATGCTGCATACTGTATGCACATCGCAGTATAGTAGTGATAGGAAATTTGCAAAAAAAAGTTCTAATATAAAAAGACTTCTTTTGGGGAGAATACTTATGAAAATAAAACTTTATTTATCTTATATTGACGGTTTTGGCGGAGAAACTCTCTCGGGATAAATAGAAAGCAATTACAATCACTTGCTTGCTTCCCCGTATTCATTCAGGTTCAGATACAATCGTGATTAAGGAGTCTCAGACAAAAACTTCAGAAGCACAAAGGCTGATGCTCATTAGTTTCTTATTGTATTCACAACTCATTCAATTAATTATCTCTGTGGACTTGAAGAATAGTTTAAACTTTCTAAAACTTCTTTGAATTTTCTTTCAAAGTCCCACCCCCAAAATCCGATCCAGGAGATCACCATCCATCCTCATTTTCCCCTCTCACTTCCCTCTCTACTTCCATTCATCTGCCTAATGAATATTCATCTCTGCAATCACTTAATGCAATTCCACAGCTTCTATGTGTCTATCATGAGTTTACTATCATGTATATTAATTTTATTTCGAAGCTATTCACTCCCCAATCTTAAAATACCTTTTCTTCAAGTATCTACTTCTCTCCAACATACAATAGAATATTACACTCGCAACATAGCCTTTCCATGGAGAAGAAGAACTAAGTGACACTTAAGTTTTTCCCACTATTATAAATCATAGGACGGATGATTGCATCAAAAGATGGTGAGGTAATTGTGTCATGAAGAGTCAAGTGACGTCAGAGCCTCCAGAGGTTGTTAATCATGAGCACCTCGACTGATGACGCGTACTGCTGAGGCGTTGAGGCATTAAGGAATGGAAGTCTCAGAAGTTGATTACCATGCTAAGCATTTTGTCTATACCAACAAAATTGGATTTTTATAGCGTTTTTCTGTTATTTACTTATTAAGTCAAAGAAAATTATTATCAAATTCATTTTTTTACTTTCAAGTATATATAAAACATATATTAGAAATATATATGCTTTAGTTTAATTCAATTCTGAAGCATCGACATGGTGTAAACTACAAACCTTTGATTCAAATTATTTCAAATGACTTGGTTTGAGTCATCGTCAAGTGAGTCTATTTTTATTCTATTTTAATGGTCTATCTTGAAACAACTAAAAAATATCATAGAGCTCAAGAAGCATTCAAAAGCCTCAAAAAATTTTTTTTTCGATTTTAAAGATTTAAAAGTTAACTCAAGATTTACCAATTAAAGTGGGTTAAAGGAATAATTGTGGTTTAATCTTTTCCCGATCTGAACTTAATCTGTTCTCTACTCTAAACACAGCATCCTGATTGCGGGTGTGTTTTGTGTCAGAGTTAACCCAATATTGCTGTGCTGATGATTCTTTTATGCAGAAAAATGAATTGAATTTAACTCGTTAAATGAATATTAATTAATTTTAACTTTTTTGTTGTTGTTGATTGAAATGAGCATGCTGTAAATAAAATTCTTTTGATAATAAAAGTGTAAAAACTAAATTGGACAAAGTTGAAGAGAAATAACAAACGCTGGCAGAAAGGTTGTTTAAATAAATAATGCGATTACTCTTTTGGGCATGGTTTGGATCTTTTATAATTCGATCAACATGGCCTCGCTAAACCGTTGGTTCTTCATCATAGAGCAGTTGGAGTGTGCAGGTTGTTTTGGCAACCGAAGTTTGGAGAAATTTAGTTTAATTATTATTTTTTTACCTTTTAAAAACTCAAATAATAAAGTTGATTTTTTAAATTTATTCATAAAATTCATATAAATATTGAAATGCTGCAAAAAAACCAACAATTTAAAATATAGTTTGTAATTATATTTTTAAGAATTCAAGAGTTTTCAATAAATTATATACTTGTTTCTCATATTTATTGAGGTCTAAGTTAAATAAAAGAAATAACGTGATGTCATTTTTAACAATGGTGATTATTATAAAAATTAGAAATAAAAATTCAATTACACTCATTTAACCTCTTAACAACCCGAAAGAATTTAAAAATTCGTTGAAGAGTCCATATCAAATGTAACAATGCCTCTGAATGTTCGTCAGCAGGTTTAAATGTAGTAATAAAATACTCTTTCATTATCAATTATTTTTATGAAACTATTTAAAAAAAAGATCATTCAACATTTAATCAATAATTTATAAATTATTTTAAATGCCTTCTAGCTTTTTAAGTAATCTCTATAAATTTCCACTAGCGGTATCCTTTGTGAATAATAAATAAAATCTCATAGTACTCCCATAAATTGATAGATTTATCCATCACTGAACAAAAAGATATTTTCAAAAAACAAATGCTTGATGAATACTGACCGTCTTTGTAGTCGAGAGGACATTGTTGGAGAGTCAAACTAATCTGCAGTTTTTCGAATGTGCTGGTGTGGCCTGTGTGGATGGAGGAGCTGATATGGAAAGTGAATAATTAGAAAAAAAAACAATTCAAAGTTTTAGAAAGTTTCAAATGAAGAGAAACGAATGAATTGCTCTGGGAAATAATGAAAAAATAAAAACTCTTTAATTTAAATCGAGTGTTTCGGAAATGATAAGTTAATTTGTTTAAAATAATATTATGAAATATAAATATTAAACTTTTTAGAAAAAAACTAAATTAATTTCAGCAACACCCTTACAAGCCTCAAAACGCAAGCATCTGACAAATCACAGACACGCACCAAGGTTCTTGACGATCATTCGACAGTTGACGTTGACACTGGAGGTTGATTGGCTGGCAAGTAGGTCAGAGATGGCCTTGCCGAAGTGTGATTGGTCCTCCTGGTGTAGAAGGCTGAAGACACTCTTGCCAATCAGGTCATCCTATTAGAGAGGTTAAAGGGATGAATGGGTCAAAGTGGTTTGGCAGATGAAATAGTGATAATTAAAAAAAACATCAACACTAAAATTCTATTGTCTTGTTCAATTTCATATTTTGGATATATTGAAATATCAAATCATAACTCAAGTTTTAATTTAAACGTTTCTTGGTTATGGAAGGGATGTGTAAGTGGGCAAATATAGACCTAAATAATAATGGCTCAAAAGTAATTAGAGCAACCAATATTTGCCGATCAATACATGAGAGTTGGAAAATATTTGACTTATTCGAAATTTCCCCGAAATAAAATGATTTTAATCTGAGAAATATGCATCATAAAATGAAAATGCATCTAAAATGTGTTAAAATTCAAATAATTCACGGTATTTATAAAAGAATTGAAATAGGAAGATGCGCCGATATGAAATGCTGGCAAACTAGAGCATTTAGACATGAATGTGCTGACACATGCGTGGTAAGCAGCACACTGAAGTGAGAAGATCGATTTGCTTATTGAGGTATTGATTCGGCATAGTATACTTCAAAGGAGTCTAACTAAATCAGGACAAGGTGGGCGGAGAATAAAAAGAAAGTTGTGAAGGAAAAAAAATGAGATTAAGTGCATGAATTTAGAAGCCTTTTAACAATGAAACTTTAAATTTTTAAATTTAAATTTTTTAAAAAAGTGGTGAAAGAAATGATAATTTTGAGAGAGAAAACTGGACTTTTTAAACCAGTTACATCAGCCGGTATAAATATAATGTGAGATTTCTTTGTGGTTGTAAAATTAACTTTTCCGACTGTGATGAAGGGCAGAGTTGGTGATGAAAGAAATACACGGCGACATGGTATAGAGTATACAGAATGCATTATACAGTAAACAGTATACTTGCTTTGGAGTACACTGTATATCCAAAGCAAGGGATCTCGAACTATAAACACCCTCTTCCGAAAAGGCATGCGCATCACCACATTAGAAGGCTGTCATCCGTCATTCAGTGCCACAGCACCAAAACTGCACAAGAGCTTAATGGCACATAACCAATTCCATTGGCCTGGTGATCGCTCATTTATATTCGCAACAGAGGTCGCTTTGCCGCTGCTGGAATGCCTGATTCGTTGTTCATCCGGTGTTGTAAATGTGGAAAATATACATTCTGTGAATTATATTGATTTTTTTGAAATATATGCGTAATATGTTTATTGCATCTGTCGTATGATGGCCTTTTGAGTTTTTTGTGTGAATTTTATATTGGAAATGGAAAATTTATTTTAAATTAAATTTTTCTCGTTGATGGTTAAATTTATTTGCAGTTTTGTTGACAACACAATTAACGTTTATATTTAACTATAAATTAATTATAAAAACAAACAAATATCGACTTTAAGTAATTAAACGTCAATACTTGCTTTGTTCTTTCTTAATAAAAAGAAGTCCGAAATATTCGCTAAAGAAGTGGGATCGTGCGAGAGTGAAGGAAACTGCAAAGTGCTGCGAGGAGTTATGTGCCTGGCGAATTAGAAAGGCATTGTTGGAGTAATGCGGGGATGTTGTATTGTGGCTTGAGAGCATCGTAAGACGCCTTAAGCCCCTGCTATAAACAGTATATTACGATGGTGGAGTGGGAGGGAGGATTGATGGTTGGAGGGATGAAGAAATATATGGAATGCAAGTAGATAGAAGAAGGATGGAACGATGGTAGATGGAAAAATGATGGATGAAGAGATGACGAATCGATGGATTACGGATAGAAGAAAGAAGCATTAAAAAGATATAAATGAAGTTTGAAATAATGTAAAAAGGATATCAGTATAAACCTAGAACGGATAAAGACGAATGAGAAAAGCAATGACGAAAGAGTGAATGAAAAAATATATGAATGAGAAATTTAAAAAATATGTGTGAAAGTAGATCCGGAAGAATAGATGGAAAGATAGACAAAAGTGAGCACAAACGAAACCAAATACTCCACGGTTATTATTACTCTGAAGATAAGAGTTTGAGAAAAGATTTATTAAAAATAAAAAAAACATCATAAGTAAAAAGATTATGAGTTGGTTATGTATTTGTATTTGAATTGTATTTGAATTATTTTTTACTATTATGTCATAGTCGCACTTATAGTTGTACATCATGGGATGGTTAAGCGCCTGAAAGTTTAATACGAGGATGTTTGAGACGACGCAGAAAGGTTGGTGCGCGTCAGTCTCAGGAGACATGAACTAGAGGTCGGACCGGGTACCCGCGGGTACCTGCGGGACTCCCGCGGAAACGGGAATGAAAATTAATTTCGGGACGGGAAAAGTCGGGAACCGGGAATAGGTTTTCGGGACGGGAACGGGAATCAATATTCAAATCGGGAACGGGAATCAACTTATAAATCGGGAACGGGAAAAACGGGAATAAAAGTTTTTGGAATTCGATTCTTTAACAATTATACTTCAGCAAACTCCTAAGTATGGAAATCTCTATTTCATCGATACTCCGTACTTAAAATAAATATTAAATACAATAGAAATGTATAACGAAGCCACCATTGCATTGTCAATGTCAAAACTTCCAACATTACATTTGTAGTTGTTATGGCAAGTCCAAATATAAGGGAAATAAAACAAATGGGTGATGATGAAAACTTTTCAGATGAAATCAAACTGGTCAGTTATATTATTTTTATTTCATAAATTCATAATTTGAATTTGAATTATTAATTTCCAGTTGAATGCTCAGTTGATCATTTTCACAAAAAAGATGCCCATTGATCTTATTCATATGGCAGCATGTCTGTTGCACCCCCCAGTATAAAAAATAATATTTAAAAAGTTTGGGATAGAAAAAAAATTAATACCAAGACTTTCATTAGAGAAAATTTAATTCTATTTTGTACAGCCAGACCAAGCTCCAGTGACGTTGAGAAAAAAAACAAATGATGGTTATTTATACCCTATATATATATAGGCTATATGTTAGTTTTTATAACGTAAAAAATATATACAATTTTATGCTATCAAGTTATACGAATGATTTTATTTGTGCAGTTGTAGAGAATAAGAATGTTGTCAAAAAACATATTTCTAATATTATTGAATAATTAATAATAATGAACGAGGGAAAAAATTCAAAAGAGGATGAATTGTACAAATATTCACAATTACGTCCCACCAAAATTGAAGATTATTAAGATGTTAAATCTACTAGAGTAAATGAAAAAAAAATCAAATACTACAAGAAGTAACCAAAATTTTGTTTAGTATACCTGCAAGTTCTATTCCTTGTGAACGGAATTTGTCAACATGTGATCGTTTTACTTCAGACCCAAGCTCACCTAATTTGAAAGCTAAAAATTTTGACGGTTTAACCCGTGTTAAAAGCTATAAAGACTTGATTGAATTACTCAAAAACAATGACTAACTTCAATACTTTCATTTCAATAAATATTTGAAATTTAAATCGTGTTTTTATATTTTTTTAATGAAATATTTTCTGACTTTCAAATAATGAACTTTAAGAAATGTTAGGACTAGCAAGTTTAGGACCGGTGAAAACGGCAGCAAAAAAATAAACAACATTTTTGTTGTTGAAATGGGTCGGGACCGGGTCAAAAAGTTTTGGGAACGGGTCGGAACCGGGAATGGAGTTGCGGGAACGGGACGGGACGGGAATCAAAATGCTGATGGTCTATCGGGAACGGGACGGGAATCAAAATTCTGATGGCCCATCGGAAACGGGACGGGACGGGAAAACAAAATTCGGGAACGGGACAGGACCGGGAATAAAAAATCGTCCATATCCGACCTCTAACATGAATTCGAATGTATTTTTAAGGTGCTACCCTGCACTAGTGATAAAGCGGGAACTAAATAAGACTCGATAAAATTAGGCAAAAAAGAGTGTTGGATTAATTAATTGATAGATGTAACTTGTGTCGCAAGAAAAGCAGTAGTCAGGAAGTTTTAAAAGTTGACTTTGAATTGAAAGTTTCGCGAGAATACGTCAGAAAAGTGTCATTTTGAAGGATATTTGCAAGAAAACAAACGTAAATTTAAGACGTCAAAAAGTTTCGCGAAGAGTTCTCAATGGCACGGCAGCCTTCATCATGATTACTAATTCTGAGTGCTTCAGGAGGCATTTGTCACTTTAATCACTGTTTCTTTGACGCCTTAAACCGATGATTGGCCTAATGAATGGGGGATTGGATGAATGGGGGATTGGATGAATGGGTGGTTGGATGAATGGGTGGTTGGATGAATGGGGGATTGGATGAATGGGTGGTTGGATGAATGGGTGGTTGGATGAATGGAGGATTGGATGAATGGGTGGTTGGATGAATGGGGGATTGGATGAATGGGGGGTTGGATGAATGGGGGATTGGATGAATGGGGGATTGGATGAATGGGTGGTTGGATGAATGGGGGATTGGATGAATGGGGGGTTGGATGAATGGGGGATTGGATGAATGGGGGATTGGATGAATGGGTGGTTGGATGAATGGGGGATTGGATGAATGGGTGGTTGGATGAATGGGTGGTTGGATGAATGGAGGATTGGATGAAATGATATTTGAAAAATATTATTTAAATAAGTCTAGAATAAGAATGAGTGCCAAAAATTACAATTAAATTCATCACTACCAAAAAAAATTTTAAACAAATAAACAATTTGTAAAAAATATTTTAAAAGTCAAAATTTTTCATTAATGTAAGAAAACGCCAGAAAAACCAAAATAAAGAAACACTTATAGAAGAGAGTTTGCAAGTGCGAACCTTGGAGTACTTGAGGTAGAGGGACACGTTCTCTGACATGAATTGCACTTCGTTCTTTGTGTCGACCATGAAGAGAAAGCCGTCCAAGGCCTGCATGTGTGTGTGTGTGTGTGTGTGTGTGTGTGTGTGTGTGTGTGTGTGTGTGTGTGTGTGTGTGTGTCTGTGTGTGTGTAGGTGTGTGTGTTTGTATGCTTAAAAGTTGATTTTATTTTTGTTTTTCGAGCTTTTTGTTGAATTTATCCAAGGATTTGTTGAATATATATATATATATATATATATATATAGTTATATAAAATCCCAAAAATTATTATTACTTGAAGGTATCTTGAAAATGAGTTTCATCCGAAATTTATTTAAAATTTACTTGATCTCACTTGAACAACATTGACTGAAGCATTTCTGGAAAGTGCTCCAAAATTGAAGTTTTAAATCAAAATGTGATTTGATGAAGTGATGGAGTAGCTTTGTGAGGGTTGATTAGGAGGCTGTTTGGAAGTTGGCAAGGCATTCGAAAACCTGGAGCCACGCAGATTAGTGCGATTAAGGCGTCCGCAAAAACTCGCAAAAGAGTTTTTATCGATATGAATATATGCCGAAGGTATGTAAACTATTCTACGCAAAAAAGTTTTTTGGATTAATGAAAAAAGCAGTGAAAAACATGCATGTTCATTTCTTTATGAGTATCAATGAAGATAGTCAAAACCTCTTCGAATACTTCAATGAAGCCCCTCTCCGGACAAACGACTGACGACTTCTAATTGAAGAAAATAATAAAATGGCCGAGATGAAGACAAAGGGAGCTATAATATTGCCGAGAATACAAACCTCCAGAAGCAGTGGGCCGATGATGTCGTTGGCGAGGACTGAAGGGCTTCGGCTCGTTGCGAGAGATTCGTAAGACAAGTGAAGAGGAGTGGGAGAAGCTGGTGTGGGAGCCGGTGGAAAAAACGTGGGTGTGGCCAGAGAAACAGAAGTGGGAGTTTGAGGAAAGTTGGTTGGAGTGGAAGAAAGGGAGAACTGGGAATGAGGGCTGGAGAGGGGGAAGGGAGTCGAGGGTTGCGCCATCGAATGATGCACTTCTTTGGAGTCTGGGTGGAAGGATTTGATTTGTTTTAAACAAAGCAGTCTTTATGCAATTTGAATAAATATCAAATTTAATTTATCTAAATTTGTTTTCAGGTATTTATTAAAATTAAGAGCCTTGCAACCATATCAGCTTCAAGGAATCTCCATTATCACTATAATAACTCACAAAGACTTTATCACTTTGAAATCATAATTCTCTAACTCATCTAACTCATCACTCTTATCACGTCATCAACATCATCATCATCAATATCATCATCAACATCATCATCATCAACATCATCTTCATCATCATTTTTTATCTTGAAGCTCATTTTTCCATCACCCTAACATACATAAAAATACACATATAATTTTTAAACTAGAACCTTCAAAAAAATATCACAGGTCTATGATGTTGGTTCGTAAGTTCCAAATTTAGATTGCTCAGTATTTATTAACTAATTGATATATAACTAAATATAAATATTGGAATTAATTGAAATTAACTTATAATGAATGATTAAACGAATTCATAAGTAAACAATCCAAAATCTCTTTCGTAACTAGCATTGAAAATATCTTTTTAATAACAGATCGATATGAAGCCGAAACGAAAAAAGCAATGAGACACCTCACAAGGGGAACGACAGAATTCGACCTTGTTTATGTTATTGCTACAAACGTGGTTATCAGAAGACGTAATTGGTTATGTGATTGCTCGGTCATAGCGAGTGAAAGAAATATTAAAATAATTTATTTTTAAACTGACAAGACAAGAAATGAATGAATATTTTAAAAGCTGAGTCTTCAACTTCTTGGAGTGCAACTACCATCAAGTGCTTTTTCTTCTATAGTGACAGCATCATCAAAGAAGTCAAAGGCTCACAAGACTTTCAAAGATATTCTATCAAAATTTTGAAATAATGTTTTTTGAATGTGTTGTGCAAGTACTCAACACTTGAAAAAATATGTTGACTAGCAAACTTACGCGTGAAACATCACAAAACAATAATTTAAAAACTTAACGTTGGAGATGGAACCACCCTAGTGTACAGCTGTATGCTCCCAATGGAAACAAATGTTATCTCTTTCACTCACTTTAGCATGCACGTCCTGTTCATTTCTCCTCGAATGTCTCTTTAAAACAATTCTTTAGTTCAGAAATAAGTTTCTCCAAAAACTTTAAAAACCCTTTAGTGCATCAAAATGTCCCATTCATTCGTAAATGCTGCGTGGTTGGCACGGGAAGGAGAGTAGGCTGCTTGAAGAACCAAGAAGGTTCAACTGAAATGTTGGCCCAGTTTTGAGGTTCTAAGACTTCTTTGGAAAAAGAATAATTTTATTAACTTTGACGCAAGACTATATGCCTTAAATTGAAAAATATCTATTTATAGATCAATTTTTTGGTTATGTTTTTAAACTAATAAAATTGAAATTCTAATAAGAAAATGTTGTTGACGTTGATAAGAAACGTTTTTAAAGAAAGGGCGCTTCGAAAGGCCTCTAAGACTCGCCAAGCCAACCAGAATTGAAAATAAATGCTGCAAGTGAATCGCAAGCGATTTAGTCGACGCCAAAGAACTAATGAAAAGCAAACGAAGATTCAAATCTTTTGGATCAAAAAATGAAATAAAACTAAAATAAGAACACTCATAACCAAATTATTATATGGTTTGTAAATATCTTCATTTTTGTTTCTGTTGACACCCAAAAGGGTTATACACATTTTGCAAACAGTATTCGTAACAAAAATAAAAAAACAATAAATTTATTTCCTATTTATTAGTTCGCCCTAATCACTAAAACTCGCTTTTTCGGACCAATTGCCGCGAACAGCCCTTTCTCTCCAACCAAAAAGTTAATAAAAGCATATTTAAAAATTTTAAATTTGTTAAACATTCAATTTATAAAATATATAATCTAATAAACTAAAAAGTTCCATGAAGACAAAAAGTCAAAGATTTTCTGGAAAGTCTGGGTTTATGTATGGAGGCAGGAGGCATGATTTGTAGGTTGGAGTTAAGAAGGAAGGAAATTGATAGCGATGGAACATCATAAAATTCGTTTTGTTCTTTGAAAAATATTCAAAATACATTGAAAAATAATTCAATTAAGCCAATATTATAATTAAACAATACAAGCATTGCAAGCACAATCATTTTTTGTTTCATTATCCATTTCATCATCACCATAATCACAACCATCACCGTCTTCACCAAAACTACCATCAATGCAATTATAATAATTTTATTATCGCCATCATCACAGCCTCACTCAATTATTCTCACCTGTATTATCAGTAATGCAACTTCCATCAACTTCCTCCAGCATCAGCTGCATCAGATTATTATTGCAATTATTATTGCCATTATTATTATTGTGATTATTGTTGTTGTTATTATTGTTTTTGTTGGTGAAATCAGTGTTGTTATAGTTGCTAGGAGCATTGTTGTTGTTGAGGTTGTTGTTAACATTCTTGTTTTTGTTGCTGCTGCTTGTTTTTGCGCTTAGTTTGTTCATCTTTTTTGTGTTTGTTTTTCTAATGCCAGGACTTCCCTCCACAAGGCAATTCATTTTCTCATTATTATTATTATTATTATTATTGTTGTTGTTATTAATATTATTTTTGTTTTCATTCAACTTCATTACAGTATTGCTCGGGTTGTTATGTGGCGAGTAAGCGAAGTGATTTTGAAGAAACACACTTTGCTTATCGTCGTTTAATAAATTATTCTTATTTTCATTATTACTTTTATCAATATTGTTATATTTGTTGTTGTTGTTGTTGTTGCTCGAATGATTAAAGTTGTTGTTGAGGTTTGGGTTACTGACGAATTCCTTTTTGTTATTAACGCTGCTTTCCAGGCTTAAGGAATCCTTCATGAGTAAGGAATTTGCCGTATTAACCGAGAGGTTTGCTGTGTTGTTGTTGTGTAAGTTGTTGTTAAAAATTCGGTTGTTGTTGATGTCTAATTCCATGCTATTATTGTTGATGAGGTTGTTGTGGTTGTTGCTAGGATGAATGTTGTTGTACAAGTTATACGCTTCGACACTAGGCGGTCTGTTCGGGTAGATGAAATGATTGCTGGGTGGGTATTGGTACTGGTGGGGGAGAGGAGGAGGGTAGGGATGTGGCATTTGGTGTTGAGGGGGCATGTGGTAGGGGTGGTAGGGATGGTGATGGTGGGGATGAGGGTAGAAGTTCTTGTGCTCCTCAACTCCCCTCAACATGCATGCTTCAACAGAAGGGCGCGGGTAGAAGTTGTTGAACGGCTTGTTGCTGAAGGCTTTGTTGTTGCTGTTGTTGCTGTTAATGCTAGTGTTGTTCATGTTGTTGTTTGGGTTGTTGTTAGTGTTGCTGATGTTGTTGTTGTTGTTACTCAAGTTGTTGTTGCTGGAGGGCTGGGTCATGTCTGACAGACTGTTCGAGATAAATTTCACCAGCTGCTCCATGCTTGTGTTGTGCAACGACGATGAAGATGGTGAAGATGTTTTTACTCACGTCTTGATAATGATACAAACTCAAAGTAGACCTTCCTGATTATGATCTTAGTTACTGACTTCTTTAGAGGTAGATTCCTATTTGGAGAACTTTTTTATTTCTTGCAGACCTGTGAACAATTTTTGAGTTTTAAAAAACTTCTTACACCATGAATTTGACTCGTGATCGCATACTTTATTATTTACAAACACGAGAAAATGTGAATATAAATTATAAATGAACAAACTAAACGATCAAAAGAATACAATGTTGTGTGTTCGATGGAAAAAATATATTGTCCAGAATTCGTCTGCATTCGAATCGAGATTCTTAAAGGAATTTGAAGGATTCATCAAATAAAAGATTGTATTCCATTTCAGAGTTTTTCAGCTTTTGAGATTGTTTTAATTGAAATATATTCAAAAATAGTTTCTTAGAAAACTATTTTTTTGTCTGTTTTTTTCTAAACGCTTTTGTGGATCAGCAAGCAGCTGTGATCGTGAATCTTTGTGCATTCTAACGAAAGACTCTCTTAAAATCAAAAACACATTTTCACAGCAAAACAATTCTTTAAAACATTCCCATGGAGATGCAGCTTGCGTAACCTTCGCTGATGCAAGCGTGAGTACATTTTCAAATCACGTGTGGAGCATAAAGAGTAACAAAGCTTAGCAGCGACTTCTTTCCCTTAGAAAAAACAACTAAAGCAAACAAACCGAAAGTGAACCAAAAAACGAAGTCCATAAATCCTTCTTAATCTCCCTAAAACACTTCTTTGCCAGCGTGTCTGGAATGGTGACCAGGTGATTATGGCCTGTTTCGATTGGAAGGACACTGCACGATTTAAGTGAGGAATAAGCAGGAAGCAGCCACAAAAACATGTGTTTTCAGAATAAAGACGAAGCGATCCTTGGTGAGGAAATCCTCATTCACAATTAGCTACACAAAAGCATAAAAACGATACACACACACACACGCACACGCACACACACACACACACACGCACACACACACACACACACGCACACACACACACACAAAGTGCATTTTCCATGGGAACTGCTCTCTTGCATCAAATTTCCTACCAAGAAACTATTTTCATGCCGCATTAAAGGCACAAAGCGCCCAATCAGCTCCAACCCACACAAGAACACCAAGGCACGACGTCTCAAACAGAAAATGACAGGCTCCAAATTTCCAGAACTTTCAGTTCCATATTTTAAAGTGCGATACATAATGCACATTGAAAAACTGAGTGAACTAAAGATTAGGGTGAAAATGCTTAAAAAGGGATATTTTTAATACTGTTTCATCAAACAACCCTCTCTTTCACAACCAAAAGTGTATCTAAGTATGTTTTAAAATTTTACTTCAATTTTGTTTTTAATATGCTATTTAATCTATTTAAACTCATTAAAAAGTACAATTTTTTCCTTAAAATCAATTTTGGAGTTTCCAGCAAGATACAAAATGAACGATAAAATTATTAAATCTTATGCAATTCCTTGTATAATAAATTAAAATAATGGGGAAACAAAAACTATAAAAAGAACGTTTTATTTTGGTATAGCTTACATCATTATTTAAGTTTTACTGACAAAGAAATTTGTTGAAACTTGAGAAGTCTTCGGGCGATGCGAGCTTTTCAAGAATGCACTCTCAAGCATGCATGCCTCATGGAGTGCGACTGGAGTGCCATGAAGGCTTTCCACACATGCAAGCAGGAAGCCACGGAAATAAAAGGTACTTAGGGATAGGAGGAGAAGGAAGAGAGGGAATGGGTAGAGGGGTAGGCGACAGGGTAGCAATGGGAGGTGATTGTTGATCACTAATTTCAAAGACGCGTGAAATCATGAATTTTAAAAATTTAAGAAATAGCCTAACTGATTGTGATCGAATTTTTAATTCATAATTTAGAGACTATAATTGAAAGAATAAATAATTAGTTAGAATTTATAGTACTGACTTTTGCATGAAGCATTCAGAAGATGGAGCTCAGGCAAGTTTATTGTTTTCTATGTGTGTTTTTAGTGATGGGAGAAAAATGTGATAATGATGATCATGATGATCATGAAGAGGGTAATTAAAAAAGAAAAAGCACAGATCTTGAACAATGTTTTGGATTAGAATGCTGAGTGAGATGAAAGGAGGAGGAGATTCGAAGCAAGCAAAAGAAGCAGACTGAGGGAATTGTTCTCTTGCTTTCAACATTGGCCAGAAATTTCCAAAATTAAAAGAAAATAAAAGAGAATGAAATCATTACAATGAAATCATTACAATGCAATCTTTCACAAAAGAAAGTTTAGAACAGTAACAGAAGGCAATATTTGCTAGTAATGCATTTATATGCAATGAATGCAGTTTTATGCATTTCAGTACGAAATTATGCAACACACTGACGAATAAAAGCATCATCAGTCGAATGCTGCAGGTGTGGTTGGGTTTTGTGGTGGCTGTTGTTGGGGTGGCTGTTGCTGTGGTGGCTGTTGTTGTGGTGGCTGTTGTTGTGGTGGCTGTTGTTGTGGTGGCTGTTGTTGTGGTGGCTGTTGTTGTGGTGGCTGTTGTTGTGGATGGTGTTGTTGTTGTTGTTGTTACTATACTAAAAGCTGCTGGTGTTGTGAACTGAAACTCTTCTTCACCCCCACTCATCTCAACACCATTAAAGGCATTTGGATTTAAAATGAGTTATATTGGCTTTTTAATGGGTCAGAAATGGGTGTGTTGGTACATGGGAGGAAGTGCAGCTGGAAAATGTGGTGGCGGTGAGGTCTTATGCGCATTGTAAGTTATAATGCTATGCTGGAAAAGAATTTTTGAGAATGTACGTAATCATGTTGTGTGTGTGTGCATGTGTGTGTGTGTGTGTGTGTGTGTGTGTGTGTGTGTGTGTGTGTGTGTGTGTGTGTGTGTGTGTGTGTGTGTGTGTGTGTGTGTGTGTGTGTGTGTGTGTGTGTGTGTGTGTGTGTGTTGAAGAACTCGCTTCTGACGTCATTGGCAATCATGGGATTCGTGAGAAAGCGAGATTTTCCAAATTATTTAATTGATTATGACGTGGAAAAAACCTCCTCTGCATCCCTCCACCCGTGATGAATCATCCATTATCTATTCTTTACACTGTTATTCTTCCATGCATCCATGCATCCATCCACGCATCCATCCATGCATCCACCCATGCATCCACCCATCCATCCGCCTATCCATCCATTCATCCACCCTGGCGAGAAAATCAACGTTGTGTACGTTAGAGCAGTTAATCCACGCACGAAGCACTCCATTACTCACTCCTACGTCACAATGACGTCACACTGCGCACAAGTACACTTACGTCATACCCATAACATGAGAAATAAGTACCCACTAGTTAAGGTGTGTGTGTTTTTGTGTGTGTGTGTGTGTGTGTGTTTGTGTGTGTGTGTGTGTGTGTGTGTGTGTGTGTGTGTGTGTGTGTGTGTGTGTGTGTGTGTGTGTGTGTGTGTGTGTGTGTGTGTGTGTGTGTGTGTGTGTGTGTGTGTGTGTGTGTGTGTGTGTGTGTGTGTGTGTGTGTGTGTGTGTGTGTGTGGACATTGTACGGAAAGTCTAAATTAGAATTCATAATGCAGTGTAACGGTGTTATAATGGACTTGCATCATAACATTATTATCATAACTTTTCCACTCTAATGCAACATTTAAAAGATAACATCTTTTTGTTGTGTGTTTGTGTGTGTGTGTTTTTCTGTGCGTTTGTTTGTGTGTGTGTTTGTGTGCGCGAAGGAAATAATGAATGAAATAGTAAGCAGCCTTAATAGTAACATCTGGCTTCGATAATTAAGCTGTAATAATATGCAATATTCTCATAATAATAATAATAAATATTATTAATTTTGCTTTCATTATTATAATTATTTTCAAGTTCATTAATAGGTATTATAGATCTTAATTTAATTTACAAGAAAAATGGTTTTGAAATAGTTTTGAAATAGTTGAGATGTGATGCTGAAATGCTACTTTATTGAAAAACTCTATTCAAAATTTCTTATAATAAAAACTTATGTCAATCCTTAATTATTATTAAAACGTAAAATACAGGTTAACCATGTCCTTTTTTTGTTCAAGCCAATATTAGCTCTCGACAACTCTCCGACACCTGTTGCACTCGAACGACAGCACTGGAACTTACAGGAACACCTCTCAAGGGCACTTCAGTGCATTCAGTGAACTCTGTATGAATGAATGAATACTCACCGTCTGAGAGAGCCATGCAAGCTAAGTCTGCAATATGGGAAAATATATTTCGATAACTCAATGCAGACAGTCGCATGAATGAGAGAGACTGTGGACCGGTGACTATTGAATTTTCTCATTGTGCTTATCCAGTAATTACATTTTCTTCCAACTGTAATTCACAAACACAATCGAATGATGCATTAATAGAATTCAAAGAGAATCTTTTTAAGTGGAATTTTTTCTTTAGAGCTTCATATCCTAGGCTCTTCATTTGGTCAATGAATATTCATGCTGATCAATGAATATTCATGCTGATCAATGAATATTCATGCTGATCAATGAATATTCATGCTGATCATAAAATATTGCATAAATTATACATAATGAGCTTGAAAAAAGCTTAAATTGTGAAAGCGAACTAATTACGGAAGGCTTTTCAGAGTCTGAGAACAACTACTTGAGATTTTGTTGAGTTTTCCTCGTTGTTGCTAAGAGAAACAATCCCTCCTCTCTGCTTTGCGCATGAATAATGCATTGACTTATTCGTAACTGTTCAATCCGCAAACCTTCAAAGCAGCACGGTCGATCTGACAGGTGTTTTTATGAAGGCATTGCCAGTTCAATCATATCTGTCTCAATGCTTGACGTCTTCTATTGTGCGAATCTAAGTTTACCAAACATTCTCACAGCAACCTTCTCAAGCCTTTTAGAATTTCATAATACATTTCTCTCTTTCAGTCCTCCCAGCTTCTAGTTCGGAGCCCCGTCGTATTTCTTTCCATAGACGATTCTTCATTCTCTCTAATAAGATTTTCTCCCACAAAAAATTCTTCTTTGCCTTTTGTATTCTTGAAATTCTTCTAGAGTTTTATCTAGAGACGCTTAGAGAAGTGACATTGATGGCTCAGGCAAGTATTCCCTTTGTACGCCAGTACCGCTTTGATGCCAGTAATCTTATGCATAAATAACTTTATAAAAAGAAAATTCTATTCGAAATGCCTTTGTGTTAGAAAAACTATACGTTTGAAAGTCCCTCATTAAGGAAATAGCTTTTAGCATTTAAGATTTGTTGGAAACAAATTCACTTACAAGATCAAACACACTTCATCTCAGTCAACAATTTAAACGTGCACACTTCTCATAGAACTTAAAAAATTTTCCTTTTTCTTACAGTTTTTAACTTGGCTCTAAGTTCAAATGATGAGAAATAGTTCCATCATAAGATTTATAGTACCCAGAGAGTATCACAAACTAGAATAAATGCAAGTGATTGTTATGAATATTCAGCAGCATGAAGTTTGTCTAGAAGCACTAACTCTTAATGATGGAAAAGCATAAATATTTAATGTAATAACTGAGATGTTAGACCAATACCATTTGTGGGAAAGCATTTAAGTTATAATCTGTGATACCACAAGTGTCAATACTAGAATGAAAATTATCCAAAAAAACTATATATTCTATATTGAGTATATGAATGGAAACAACATTTCTTGAAAGCATAGCATCTTTAGATGAGTTTTTATTTTGTTTTCTTCAATTAATTTAAAATTACAATTGTTGTTTGCATAAATGCATAAAACTTGAAAAGAAAATAAGTTTAAATTAAGTTTAGCATATCAAATTTATATACTTTTAGTAAATATAGCAAAGGTTTTATCAGTATTCTTCAGAAAATTCGCCCACAAGAGTAATTTTTAATTTTAGCAAACTTAAGTTGTGTTTATGGATTAACTTTTCCAACAATACTGATAACTTTTTGCTATGTTTATTATTTTTATAAAAAAATTTATCAAAATTCGCTAAGCTAATTTCTATTTCATCGATTTTTCCAAGCGAAACATATAACATTTATATGCAAGGAGACGTCAATACAATCAGTTATAACAGTTATAACGAAAACTTTGAGGATCCAACGAATGGAGGTCACGCACAAAAGATGGAAACTTGTGGGCGCACCTCAAGACGACGAGTAAGCAAACATGCAGATCTAGAGTGGACAACTACACATGTGAGTTCTTTTGGAGGCACAAAAATCGAATTATTGACATTTTCATAAAAATTGTCAACGACTTTGTCCAATTTTGCGTTCTTAAATAAATAAAAAATATCTTTGTTTTCTAATTTTTCAATGACTTATTGTTTTTATTAATGATTCTATAAGACTGATTTTGTATGGGTAAGTGGTTGCTGGATGCAAGAATTTAGCTTCGCTACAGTGAATTTAAGCACCACTGACTCCAATCTAATGAATATTAATGAGATAATTAGGATGTACGAATGCAAATGAGAGTTAGAAGCGGGTTGTAACATCTGTTTTGAGTAACCAGCCCATCACACGAAAGCACCCTTCATATTTATATGTGCAATGGATATATAATAAGAATATAACTATTTAGAAATCTCATGTTCTTGTATGTCAGTGTAATAAACAATTATTCAAAAATAAATCTATATTTATTTCAATATATCTTGAAAAAAGTTCAGACCAAAATCATGCGTTATTCTAATAGAATTTCTATGACTCTATACAGATTTTGCATGGGAGCTTATGTTGTGCTGAATGAATAAATGCTGGTGCATAGTTAATGAGGATTGTTGCATATTTAAATGAAAAGTTGTGCATATTAAATGAAGAAAAGAAAAAGTGTTTGCAGAATGAAAATCTGAAAATAATCTTTCCAAAGTTGTTTTTTGGACATTTGTTTTTACTTTTTCATTCGAATCTACTTTTATTCGAGCCTTTCAATAAACTGCTGTGCATGCTTAGAAGAGATGGTAGACAGCCTGAAATATTCAAGTGCGAAACTTAAAGCTCAAGAGTCTGCATCAGCTTGCCTGCATTAGGGACTCAAGTAATGAATTATTCAGCCATTCTGCTAAATTATTAATATAAATTGTTTTTAACACGTGAAATATATCTTAGTAAACTTAAAAGTTTAATTAATTAAATGTAAAATGATAAAAAATTATAATTCAAATTCTTTTATATTCTTATATTTTGAGGGTGCGAGTAAAGAAAATAGTGATTTTGATTTGCTGAAAACAAAATTGAAAAAAAGTATTATTCAAATTTGTTCAAAAAATTTAAAATAATAAAATAGTATGAATGAAAAGAAAATAAAAATAATAAAAGCAAAAAGAGACTATTTTGAAGAAAAAGGAAATAAAGGAAGCCATAAAAGCGAAGACTTACTTGGGGAGGAGTTATAGATGGAGGCTAGGGCACGTTTGCTGTATTATTCACGCAGTAAGACATGCTGAGGGTATCCTGGAAAAAGAATGGGTGCTTGGAATGGATGATGGAGTGAGTGGTTGGGGGGTAAGATAGATTGTTGAGTTGTTAGTTAAAGAATGGTTAAATGAGAGGGTTTTTTGCTGAATGATTGAATGAAAAAACAGTTTTTTTAATACAACGGTTGCAGAATGTTTCATAGAAAATTTGAAGATCGAATATTCCTATGAAAAGAAAAAAAAAGTTTTTCAAGTTTAAAGAAAATGATCAGAATGTGAAACAGAAAAAAGCATCAAAGAAATGAGAAAAGCCAACACTCTACTACAACATTCTTCCACTACTTACCAGTCAAACAAACACACACAAAACAAAAAAATACAAATACACACAACAACACACACATACCCACAGGCACCCACATACAAGGTTATAAAATGAAACATGATTCAAAAGCTAGGCGTGACATGGGGCACATTGGTAAGCCTCTCTGTCTGCTGAATGTCTGCTTGCATCCTACTGCATCTCCATCGAGCAGTTACAACAAACGAAAAACATTTACAGTCTCGTCCACACCAAAACAGAAACACTCCTATTTCATCAACTTTCTACAACAAAGTCGTTAGAGTTAGAGCAGACGTGTTCATGTCACAAAATTCTACACAAACCTCCACAATGAAATCTACGTATATATCCACACATATAACCACACACATTTTCACACAAATATCTACACACACATGTACAAATATCCACACATACATACGAACACACACATCCACACACACATCTTCACAACATCAGCGTGGCACCAGAGGCCCATTCATGCAATAGGAAAAAGTCCCTCGCAAGGCTTCAAAGAGCCGGAAATACATGCGAGCGTACGCGTGCATACGCGTGCATTTATGTGTTTTTTGACGTTGGTGTGTTTTTTTCCTTTTTCTGTGTACGTCTGTGTGTACTTGTGGACGTCTGCGTGCCTATTACTGGCATTCGAATAGCTTAGAAGCACTTGCAAACACATGTGAACATCCAAACACAAGCCAAAATGTTGGAAACTCCTAAAACACCAAAACAGAAACTGATGAGATAAAACATACTAAATTGAAAAGCCAAACATGTCAGCTATACATTTGGGATTAATATTCATAAGAACACATAATAATAATAAACACACACATACAAACACACATACACACACACACACACAAATGCACACTGGCAGCCCCACAAAGGCACATCCGTTTATCTTACTGGAGTAAATTGAGCGTTCTGGGAAGGCAGAATGAGCAGCCCAGAAGAATGCTCATGATGATGATGCTGTTGTCATGATGATGATGCTGTTGTCATGATGATGATGCTGTTGTCATGATGATGATGATGCTGTAGCTAGGCTTGCATAATGATGACGTCAATAATATTTAGATGAAAGTTTTTTGGTGGAGATGAACGACACTTGGAGTGTGGTATAAAGAGCTAGAATTGAACTTTTAAATGCCTGAGAGCATAGAAAGTAATCAAGAGCTCAGCACTCACACACAGTTTACACCGCTCCAGCCTGCATGGACCTTATCACCCGCTGTAAACAAGCGCAGGTTCGCATGCATGCATGTTTGTTTGGAAACCTTCTTGGTTTGCTGCAAAATCTTTTTGGCGATCTATCAGAAACATCATTTAACGTTCAGCTTGTAGTAACGTTGCACAATTTCGAATCGAGATCGCCTCAGTGCTGCAATTAAGTGTGAAAGGAGGTCAGTCGTAATTGCGGTAGAGTAATGGCAGACATTAGAGACTGTAAAGTGTCAGTGCAAGCAATATTTTTGTCAAGTGGCATGAGCCCAAGACAGGATCAAATCTACAACAATTAAGTCATCTGTTTTGAAGTTGCACCAATTTATCTAGACTAATGGCCAATCCCTCACGTGTTCTCACTCAGCCCTCATCCAACGCACGCTTCTATTCCAACATCAAATATTTAAACACGTTGATTTGCTTTAGCTCAGAAATATCGATATATTTTTATATAATCGATAACATGGATCTTCTCTCGCTTGCATGGCTTTTTTTTGGATACATATAAGCCATTGTGTTATAGCTAATATATACTTGTATTATAGCTAAGTAGGATTAAATAGAAAATAGTGAATAAGTTGATTAACTAGTTAAACCTTTTTTAATGCTCAAAATTAATTATAACACAAGCATTACCGAACCCATGCTACCTCAACAGCTGTTGAAACTTCTGCTTGCTGTTAACTTGAAAGGATCATACAAACATCAGGCTTGTGTGATAACTCGAGATAACGACACACTAGTGACTTGAATGCCTTCTCAATTTGGTGTGCTGATTATGAGTTATAGCCTTGTCAGAATGCTACGTGACACTAATTGAGAGTTACTCACTGTATCACTACACTCTTGTTCTTTAGAAAGTAAAGATCATTTAAGAAAAGATATACACACAAGAAACATAGTATCACATTGTCTATTAAATTCTGCTTAGATCCTCTTCGGAGTCAAATGGGCAGAAACTTAATGTAGATTTTAAATGTCACTAAAACGAGGAGGTACTAGCATCAAAACGCCCTTGCGAATTCTCTGTGCGCCACATGACAACTCTTTCTGTCGAGACGTGTGTGTGTGTTTGTGTGCGTTTGTGTGTGTGTGTGTGCGCGCGCGCGTGTGTGTGTGTGTGTGTGTGTGTGTGTGTGTGTGTGTGTGTGTGTGTGTGTGTGTGTGTGTGTGTGTGTAATGTGTGTGATGTGAAGATGTGAATAAGGATGGATTCGGTGAAGATGATCAAAGTGTTGATGATGATATTGGTAATGACAATAGCGACATTATGATAGAGTAAAGAATAAAAAGACATGGAGTAGATAGTAGTAAAAACTTTTTATATATTTAAATTTCCAAGTACTCGTATAGAGATAATGATGATGATGATAAGGATAATGATGATGATGATGATGAGAATAATGATGATGTGGAGGAGGATAATGATGATGTGGATGAGGATAATGATGATGATGCCCCTCGGAGACTAATGACATCACTGAAGTTTCAAGTAGATAATAATAGTGGTTATCTAGTTGTTGTGCAGCGTGATCGAGTGCCATGCTGAGGCGCTGAATATTTTGCGTAAGAAATTAAGCTAGAATGCAATTTCTGTTGAAGCTTCATTCAAAAAACCCGAAAAACAAGAAAGCCTTGAACTATGTTCATGAGGCTCAATGCTTCAGGAAGACTGGTGCTTGTGAGTGCTTGCTAGTTTAATAATAATAATAATAATCAAGAAGAACTACTACTAAGGTTATTTTAGAAGCTACTAATTTGTGTAGTATCATGAAAGAATGAATAAAAAAGCGGTTGATTAATGGATGATGAGCTAATGATGAGGTTTTAGGAAATATTTTTTTTTGAATAAATAATTATTTTCCTATTTTTAAAAATATAAAATATTGATGAAACATATTAAAATTCATAAATTAATTTATCTCTCTCGATAAAGTTCACGTTTACTAACTCCTTATCGTTTCGGAATTGCATTTTTGTAGATATTATGCGCACTTTTTCTGTTGGCACTATACCACAATATATGAGAAACCCTTAAGAAATTAGTGCAGTTCTTCTATCATTTCAGAATCTGCATCTGCACCTCTACCCAATTATAAAAGTTAGTTTATGTAAAGCAATTAAATCATTATAAATTTACAATCTTAATATATTAAGTAGATTTTTTATGAAATTCTAAAACCACGCGTTTTGAAGCTAACATTGGGTAACGCAAGAATACTATAAAAAAATATTTCTTTTACTTTTTTCCATTTTTTTAATCAATTCACCTTAAGGTATGCTGGTTTCTCACGCATCTTTTTAATTATCTTCCTAATTCTATTGTGTTTAATGAGAAATTGATTCTAGAAAAGTGACTTTAAAGCTCTTAAAAACAAACATGACTTAATAATGTCTTTTAATTCACCAGAATGCCAGTGAGACACATCATAGTGTCATATTTCTTTGCAGTCATAAAAAAAACAGTTAACACGCCATTCTTCTTCTATGGCACTGTTTTTTAAGTATTAGCTTTAAAACCAAACCAACTTTTTTTGATAAATAAAATAATTAAGACAAGAAAAATTTTAAAGAAAGTTTTAAATGTAAAAATATAACTTTAAAATGACTTGGTTTGCGTAATTAATAGAAAGTTAAAACAAATTGAAACAATCTAGGCACTAGATTCTAGATTCTAGGGTGGGAATTAATCAATAAAAGAATATTTACCCAAGCAGATTTCTCTACTAACTGCCTATTCTCCAACTAAAGTGAAACGTCAGTAAAATACAATTTAAATTTATGGAATATTCCATTAGGTAGTTTAACCAATATTTTTCAGTTTACTGTGTTCAAATATACAAATTTTTATTTTCACACTTGAAAAACATTTGAGAACATTGAATCATAAATGTTCATTAGGTTAGTTTGAGTTTGCAGTGTAAAACCTATAAAGAATAACTAGCATTTTTAAACATTAAATATATGGATATCCTCTATTTGTATAGGCCTTAAAGTCCAAGAAGCAACTGCTTGAGAGTCTCTCCATGTTGAGAATTTGTTGTAGGATATCATTGAAATTTACAATTCATTTATTTGTTATTATCCTCAATTCTAATTGCAAAATTTTACGTTTAAAAAGTTTTTCTAAAAAATCTTTCAAAAACTCAACAAAAAAATAGTACACACCGCAAAATAAACAGCAATTTGAGCATAGACACGAGATTCTCTCTTTAAATACCTCAGTGATGTAAACAAACCAATGTAGAAAACACACTTCTCTTTGCACTGTTCTTGTTATTTTTATTTCCTAAACTTTATAAAATCATATTTTGATCGTGTGAAAGATGGTCTAAAGTTTTTGCACTTTGTCTGAAAGAATATCAAGATATTCCAAAGAGGGATGCCCTCTCTTCTCAACAGCATGGGAATCTTGTTTTTCTTTTAAAATAATTTAAAAAACTATTAATATTACTTTGAGTTTTTATATCTAATTCGAACCAATTGATTTTATTTGTAAAATGTTATTTAATTAAATTTAAAAAAACTATATAAACAAATTTAAATACCCAAGTAAAACTGACATGGCTTTTGCTTTCTGCATTCTTACATAAAAATAAAAGATTAACTTACAAATTGAGATGAAGGCATGCAGGATTTTACTGTCTAACAAACATTTTATCACAGTTTGTTAATCATTCTGGGCTAAAATGAGCTGGAAGGGAGACTAAAAAGAAAATAATGGACTTGTAGAAAGTTTAAAAATTATCAGGCACATTTAATGGATGAAAAATAACTTTAAAATAAAAACAATTGTCTTGGAATAATATTCATATCAGTGGATTAGTGAAAATTGGTTACAAGTAAGCTATAGACATTTTATCGGATCTTAAAAAGTTTTTTAATATATTAAATAGAATGAAATCGAATCAAATCGCTTGTACGAGTTTTCAATGATTCACTGGATTTACACGATGGAATTATTATTTTCTCTATTGTTAAGTTTCCTAACAAGTTCGTTCACGTTACTCTTGCCTTTAGGGGGATTTGTTGGTTTAGTAGGTTTGAAGTTCGGATCCGCGGGTCTTGGAGGTTTGTTTCCTTTCTCTTTGGATTGTTTGGTCTTGGGAGGCTGGTTAGGCAATGGTGGAGGGTGGGTAGGCAATGGTGGAGGGTGGGTAGGCAATGGTGGAGGGTGGGTAGGCAAGGGTGGGGGCGGCGGTTGGAAGCCTGGCTTTTTAATGTTTTCTTCAAGTGGTTTTACGTAAGGCTTAGCAACTAGAGGCTTAGGCACCGGGGGTTTAGTGTTTTGAGGTCTTTCTGGGATGTTTTCATTAAAGCGATTAACACTAAGTTCATTGAATACCATTGCTGGATTGTCGAAACCATTTCGTATTGCTGGTCTGACGTTGTTGTAAAAGTCTTTGTTAGGGTTGTTGTGAGTCGGTTGCTTGGTGTAGGGTTGAGAAGGCGTGGGGGCGATTCTGGAGGGAACGACGCTGGTTTCGGGAAGGTCGATGGAGAACATGGCGTTGCCGTGGCCTCCTCTCTCCACCTGACGAATGCTAACGGTTTTCGGAGGTGACGGAGTGTCTTTGCTTGGAGAACGAGATTTGTATTTATGAACCAAGCCTCTGTAATTGTTTGAGAGTTCATGATATATTAATTCTTAAATTTAATAAATAAATTAATTTAAATTGAAATAATTTTCTATAAATAGAAAAATAAAATGACGAACGCGAAGAACTTGATGGAGTGTTGCTTGTGTCTGTAGTCGTAGAGGAAGAGAGCGACGAGGAGGAGGAGGATGAGGAAGAAGATGACCAGTCCCACTATCAGGCCTGTCTGGTCTGAGCCTTTGGTCGCGTTAAAGTAAGAAAGTTATGTAAAATCTATTTTCAAGTTTATCTTAAAATTATATAAATTCAAAAGCTCAAAATATTGAACTAAATAGTTGAAAAATATATCTGTATCTTTTCCATTACATTTTCCATTATAAGCTAAAATCTTACTTGTAGTTATTTGGCAAGTTCGACCGCTATAACCAGCATTACAGTGACAAACACCATGGTTGTTGCAGCGCTAAAATTTGGAAATAGAAATTGCAAAAATATCAAAAGAAGTCTCAATAAATATTTAGTTTATTCTTTTAACTATTAAAAATACAAATGTTAAATACGTAAGTTATAGTATTAGATGGTTAATTTACCCCGTTGACGCAGTTAGAGCAGGGCTTTATGGCAAGTAGCGACCCTCTTTTCACGCAATTTTGCTTTACGCATACCTTGAAAAAAAAGAATGAAAAATGATAGAAAAATATATTTCAAAGTTATTTCTTAATCCTTCTTAAAGAAAAATTATAATCACACAATTATTTAATTGGTTGTATGTTTGAAAAACCTTCAATTTAACTCAAGGCACAACTCACCATATCATCCCCGCAGAACGATCCATCAGGCACATATGCTGGATTGGTGACTTGCCTTCCGAAGTCAAAAAGCACACTATGGCACTGAGATCCTCCAATTTGCTTATTCGACTTAGCATGGAACCTGAGGTATTTCGCTAAATCCGATGTTCTCGACGAGCACTGGAGGGTGCCACAAAAGATGTTCCTAGGAAGGTAACGGTGCAGAGTCATATAAAAGTGAAAGATATTCCAAGCTATGAGTTGATATATAATAAGTTTTGTTTTATTATGGCAAACTAAATAAAGTAAAACAGTTGATGAAAAATTATTTCTTAGTATTTTTCACGTACGCCTTGGTGCAAGCAGTGAACTCGTTCTCGACTCCGGGCTGGAAGTGAAGAGTGTAGCCACAAAAACCGTGAATGTTTCCGTTTTGGTTGAATGAGTAGCAGGCAGCATCGGCGTCAGTGGCATCTTCTCCGTACAAGAACTTGCATTGCGACTCCCGGTTGCGACATGCACCCCCGAAGCAAGATCCATTTTTCTGGTGGTTGTAGACAGCAATTTAAAAATTAGTTTCATTCGATTTTGATGTTTTGGGAAATAATACTTTGTTAGACATTGTTAAATTCATAAATTTCAAAGGAATATTTATAACTTCTATGTTAAAAGATGAGAACTGACGCCATGGACAGTGCACAGAGTTCCTTCTTGCACGAAGGAGTCTCGAGGGCACAGGAAACTGCTACCGTCACAGCTCTCAGCCAGGTCACATGACCCTGCTGCTTCCGCTCTGCACACGTGACCCTGTCTTTTGAGGGAGCACGTGGTCACGTCGCAACAGCCCCCTTGAGCGCACTGGCCTTTCTTCAGTTGGCAGGTGTTGGTGTTGCAGCACTGCTGATTGCACATCTAGGATGACATTAAATTTCTTTAGTGATTCGTTGAGTTAGTACAAATTATTTACTTTAAAAGATAAAAATGATTTTCAATAAACCTTCAAAAGATATTATCAAAAGATTCAGACACCTGGTTGAAAAAACTCACATGAGAAGGCATTCTGCCACAGTCGCACTGCTCTCCCGCCTCCAGAATGCCATTGCCACACACGGCCAGGTACTCGTTGAGGCTTTGTGGAACGTTGTGCAGGCAGATGTCTATGCCCCTGCTCAGCGAGGCCTCCAACTGCTTCTTCGAACACGATGAAAAGTACTCGAACGCACTTTTAGTTCTGCAGAGATTCAAACAAAGTGGTTTTAAAGATTTAGTGGAATTTATTGAATCAATTTCAATGCATAGGTAGATAGTGGAATAGATGCACTGTTAAACTTGTTTGTTCCTCGCAAAGGGCAGCAATGACTCACGAAGCCGAGGAGCTCATGAGGCATTTGTTGTTGCCTGCCTCGCAATTGCAGTCGGGAGTGTCGTGATCCATTTTGAAGTTGTGGCCTATCTCGTGCGCCATAATGGCTCCAGTCACGTCAGCCCTCTGGTCTATGCTCTAGTGCCGAAGGAGGATGAAATGATAACTTTGCGTATATTATTTTGAATTCTAAGTCATCGAATGTCAAAAATAGCTTCGAATACATAGAAATTGATTAAAAAAAGTTTGTAAAAATATTATTTATATTTATAGTTTTTTTCAGTTGTTTCAAAGACAGCATTACCCGCACGATGCCTCCTGACAGCCCTTGCGAGCACATGCCTGCGATGTTCGCCAGGCCTAGAGTGTTCATGTTGTACTCGGTTCGACTGCCCACAAAAAAAGTTTTGTTGCTTTGAAATCATTCGTTTTCTTTTAAATAAATGTTAATTGATATAGGTTATGGGTCTCATCGCTTTATAGGTTTGATTGCATTACTAAATGGTTTTTAATTAAATATATAATTACTTTCTAAATTAGCTGTAATCCTTAACAACTTAATAGAATTCTAAAAAATTGTATTTATTATTTTTAATGATTTTCTAAAAATAGAAAAAACTGTTCAAAATATATTTTGGAAAAAAAAACTAGTCTCACGAGAGCAAATAGCCCACGTCGTTGTACGTTTCGATTTCTGAAGAGCGGTAGTACATCCAGTTTTTGATGGTTACATCATGGTCGCGACTAACAAACACTTTGTCCCTGTCTGTCCACACTTCCACCCCCACTAACACCAATACTATGCCTAGTGGCTGGTAGAGCTGTAGAAGAAAGTGCCTATGAAGATTGGTTGTATAGTTGAGAATCCTTAACTAATGGAATTCTAAAATTGTTTAAAGTTTTGTTTTTCAGATAAATATTCAACATTTTAGTTTCCATTCATTAATTTATATGTTTAAAATTACCAGATTTGCCATATTAGCGATCTCCTTGGTGCTTGCAATGACTTTTTGAGCGCTGCCGAGTTCTTGAAACTGGAAATATATTAGAAAAAATTAAAATCTCTATTGTTTCTTCGAATTATGGAAGCACAAATACGCACCCTGGTGATGTCGTTCGCTATGTACAACTCCACCACCAGCATGTCGTCGAAGAACCCTTCCACCACAGCCCTCTTCCGCTGCTCATGTGGAAAATCAGTGAATTTAATGAATTAAATAAAATTATCAATATTTAAATTGAATAAGTTGAAAGTGAGGAAGACCTTTGAAACTTGATATTTTTAGACATTTTTGCTCGTTATATATTTATTATTGAACACGAAAAATAGTTTAACTACTTTGCACTGAATAAAAACGAATAAAGTCAAATGAAGAACTTTTGAAGGAACATTTAAACTTAAGTAGTCAAAGGTTATTAACAGGAAAACTCAAATCGTAAAAAAACGCGTAAAAAAATTTATGAAAAACTTTTGGATTTAATATAGCCCAAAACGCTTAAATTAGGTAATTATTTCTTAAATTAAGAACAATTTAATTAAGAACCCTTATGTGTCTTTCTGAAAAGTGACCAACTGTTCTCTTCAGATCTTTAACGCCTGAAATGAAGCGATTCGTAATAATTATATTAGTTATCATTAATTTCAGAATAGGTTTTTCAACTATGATATTTTCAAGTTACGTCTTTTCTAGTACTCTTATTGGCCGCTCTAAAGAGCCTTTTGAGCACGTTAAATATTCCTGATTTAAGTGAGAATCATGTTTATTAAATGAATGCGAACCACAAAACCAAGTGGCGATGTTGTTGTTGTCTTCGGTGCTGATGTGGAAGACGCTTTCGTTGCTACTGCTCACGTGCCACGTCTTGTTCCTCACTCTGAAGAAGCCCCTGTGTTGTTGTTGTGTGGTTGAAGTGTTTGTATTGTTGCTATTGTTGTTGTTGTTGCTGCGGAAGTGTTTGTGCTTTTGTTGGAGTGTTGGGTTATTTATAGAAGTTGTGTTAATTTCTTTGACGCTTTGTTTACAGCGGTTATGGTTTCTGTGACTTGGATTAGTATTTAATCAATAATATATCTAGACGTTTTATCATATTTCGAATAGTAATTGAGTTTTTGTTTAATTTTTACAAGCATTCGTATTTTAAATTAGAATAATGGACTATTTGCATATTCCCACGAAACGTTTTATAAGCTGCACGTCGCAAAATAAAATAAAAAAACCATATCTTCAAAACACTGTTTAGCAAACACTCATTAATTCCAGGAAACTCATTTGTCTAAAAATGAGTTGAAACAAATGATTTCTTTCATTGCATTACACTATTGAATAAACTCCATTCCTTTGAAATAAACTAATATTTCGTTAGAGTGATTCCTCGCTCATGTAAGGTTGGGGCTGAAGACTGCCCGGGACCTGAGGAGAGGGCAGGAGACGAAGGCGGCTGACGAGTCGGACTCGCCTCTGACGGAGCCCACGTAGTAGCAGAAGTCCTCGCTCTGTGGCGAGTGGTGGTGGTGCGAGGAGGGAGGGGGAGATGGAGTGGTGGTGGTGCGAGGAGGGAAGGGGAGATGGAGTGGTGGTGCACGGAGGGAGGGGAGATGGAGTGGTGGTGCGAGGAGGGAAGGGGAGATGGAGTGGTAGAATTGGAGGTTTGAAGGTTATAGTCGCCAAAGTTTGTATTTAATGATTTTGTAAAGTTATATGAACTTTTTTCTATTGACCTGGTTGGAATGTAAGTAATAGCTGGAGTTGTCTCTTACCACTTTTTCGGTAAATGATGAAGACAATAACACTCTGTAATAGTTTTTTTTAGATTTATTGGTTTTTAAACATAAATAAAGCCCAGATATTTTCAGTGGTATACACAATTTTTGTAAAAATCAAACTTATAAATAATAAAATACATTTGATTTACGTTTAAACTTTACCTTTATTAATAAGCAAAACCATTTAGGATTAAATCTTTTTTCAAACATATTGTATTTAGTTCATTAAACCGCCAATTCGAAACCAACGAACGTGTTGAGGAGAAGGTCGACGGTGAAGGAGGCATCTTGGTGGGAGAGCAGCAGACTGACTTGTCTGGCGTGCTGACCCTGTGCCAGTAGTGCAGTTAATTAAATAATTAAAATACAATAAAGTACTTCATGATGTAGAAAAAGATTATAAAATCAGACTTAGAGTCCCAGTAGTTTTAACTACTCGATTTCAGTTCATTTCAATACATGGATGAAAAAAATATTATAGAAAATATGTATTAATCGATTAATAAACAACAGGGAAAACTTGAAAGAAAAATTGTCGTTAAATATTGAATAGTTTGATTTGAAACTTCAAATATGATTGGGCTTTTTCCACCCATCAAAGCCAACATACCCCTGTGAAGGTGGACTTTCTAACAACTCCGTTGATGAGTATCTTCACATCATCTTGAGCTGTTTATCATTTGAATGATGTATTAGCATACGTGGACAGGTGATTATCGGCTGTGCTCGTGGAAGTATTAGCATATGAGTATCAGTGCCTTTGTGCGCCTACATATGCTGCCAGAGCAATAAGAAAACATTGACAACTGCGTAGCTAGCATTAATCAGTTGTCACGCTGGTCTGTCAACTTCTTATGAGTCAATGTCTTCTGATCTTTCACTCTATTTATGCACGGGGTTTTAGTATGTTTATTTATTTGTTTATATAAATAACTGTTTATTCCAGATCTTTAACTGTAAATATTATGGACCAAAACTTTGAGAGTAATTAATTTCTAGATCATGCGATTTTTAAAGATAAAGGTGATTATGACCGGTTTTGACATATCTATTGTTTATCCAAGTAAATAATTATTTCTCACCGAATTAAAAATTTAAACTCACAAAAGAAAGATGAAAATCCCTTTTTACATTTACTTTGTTTTTATTCAAAGTTACGCTAATTGTTTACTCTGGAACAGCCTACCACCACACATTAGAAACAGCACATCCCTATCAATATTCAAGAAAAAATAAAAACTCATTACTTTCAACTAGCATCTAATTAATCATCTTTTCTCTTATTTTCTTTTATTTCATTGACTTATTCACTTAGTCATTCATTTGTAGTCATTACTCAGTCATTTATTTCATGATTTTTTATTTTATTTATTTATTTTAATTTATTTATTTTAATTTTTTTTATCTATTGTTATTATTGTTCCACTAAGTACCTGACAAAGAGCGCTTCTGTTGCGTGCCTCAGCGCTATATAAATGAATTTTATTATTATTATTATTATTATTACTCATCTGAATCCTGGTTCATTAGTATTCCTAATGATTATTAATTGGCCATAATGTTAAAACTATAGTTGAAGCGATGTTATAAATATTTATAGCGCATATGAACTAATAAAATTTTAAAGAAGTTTTTTCCTTATTTTAAATAAAAAAATATGCAATAATTATTGACGTAATTTTCTACATGCCATCAGTAATCGAATGACAGGGCTTTACGTGCATTGTCAACTCAACAGAAAAAAATCAAGTGAATCGATATAAATTAAACTTATTCAAACATAAAAACCTTAAAATATTACATTTATGTCCCATGTATGTCCTAGTTTTTAAGTGCTTAAAGCTTTTCAAAAATCTTTAAACCACTCGAAGTAACATGTTTACATGAATTAGAACATTATCTGTGTTCAGAAATCTTTTAACATGAAGACATTCAAACAATACGTTTTAAAATCAAATTAAAATATTTTGTGAAAAAAAGCTTACAAATAAAATACTTGAAATATTAATGTCTCAGAGACCCTTTTGATACAAGTTTACTGATAATCATTATTGTCTTGCTGACACTTGTTTGACTCAGAAACAATAAAGTTTTCGTTTGATATTCAGTAAAGATCCATTAATTGTTCTGCTCACGGCAACTCACATGTATCAGGGATATACATTGTATCATTTCATCCTCTTATTTCAAGAAGCATAATGCACGAATTAGTATAGTAAATTGATTTTCATGGAAGATGAAACTGTGAAGGCCCCTAATGAGGTGTGATGAGCGATAATGGGCTTAAATTGACATCAGGTAAAACAAGGTGCAATCATTGGACTGATGACGGTTGAAAGATCCTTGATCAGAAACGGATTTGAAGTAAACTAATTGTGTGTTAAAAGTTAATATTTGCAAAGTGCAAACCTGTGGCCGTTGTGATGAAGGACTGCAAGCTGAGTAGCAACAGCAACAAGAATGAAAAGTGAGGAATTTGAAAAATGCGAGGTGTGTGAGACACTGTTGATGAAGGTTTCTTAGGTGTTGATGATGATGATGTTAGTCCTGTAGTAGCCGTTGCTGTAGTTTTGTGTTGTTTTATAATTTTCTGAGGTGTAGTTAGAGTATTATTACTTTTCCCAGCTGTAACTGGAGTACCATTTAAACTTATTTCCAAAGATTTTGTCGCATAAATATTCTCTGATTCATTAATTATTTCATTTTCCAGAAAATTATTTTTTGTTTTAAAGAGATTTTTTGTTGATTTATTTCCTTTTATTGTGCTTTTTACAGCTTGAGAGGCTGGAAACCTTGATTGGCTTGAAGTATTATTTTGGTTAAATTGCGATTCAGCAAATTTTAATTGGTGTATTGCAGGATTTTTGTAAGATCTTCGGTTTGCAAACATTTTGTTCTTGAATCAGGCCCCATGCTTCTCTTTTTTTATCAAGAATAACTCTACATATACATCTTTATAAACTAGGATGTGTGCGAAAGGATGTGAAAAACTTTTAATGCTTTAAGTTGGGTGGTTCTTTAAAAATTAAAAGTTATACAACTATAAAACTCGATAACCCCCAACATTCTTTTAAAATTAGCCTCAAAATTCATATTTAATACATTAATTTAGTTTACACTTGGCTAAGCTACGACTTTATTATACACAACCACAGGCATAAATATATTCACAATCGAGCCTTTGTCACAAAGAAGGGGCTTGAGTTCTTCGTTTGAGTTCAGCTTGAAAGTACTTTTAAATTGAAACTACTCAACGTAGCTTTACTGGATTCAATATATGGATAAATAATTTGTTCTAGTCATTTTTTTCATTTGCATTTTCTTTAACGCATGCTGCTGATGGTGACAATGTTTCACAGTTTGAAGCTATGGACTTCTTAATATATGGTTTGATGCCTAATGCGACAGTCTCAAGAAATTATGACTCCGGCTGTGTTTAATTATTTTGAATTTAATTATTTTATATTCTTTAATGTGTTTATTCTTTTAGAAAAAAAAAACATTTTTTTGTCTGTAAAAATGTCCTATTTCAGTATAAAATACATTCCACAAAAGTAATAAAAACTTTTAAGTTTGTAAATTTTTGCAAAATTGTTTCATTTTTTTCTCCAATTAGTGAGTGATATGTAACGACACACAAATGTATTTTGCAAAGCTTACCTTGACTCCTTGAATTCATCAGCTTGACTAACTCATCTGAACTTTAGAGTTTACTCCATAACATGCACAATAAACCACTATAAACGTCAAATTTGAACTTTCATCTTACAAATAACAACTTTAAAAGATGCGATAAATAGTTTTTTTGGTCAAAAAGTCATCCCACTCCAATCAAAAACAACAATAATGAAAGTTTTTGAGAAAGTTGAGCTTTAAAACAAATTATATTGAAACTCTATTCCAAATAATACAACCAAAGGAAACGACTTCTCCTCTATCTGATTTTGAGGCATCTTAGTTTATGAAATCTTGCATAACTGTTGAACTAACTGTTGAACTTGCTATTGAGATCAGCTTTCCGGGGAGATGCTTTTCACTCAAATAAATCAACAAATATTTTTTTCTACTTAATTAAACGATGATTTTTGATTAAAACCTTTAAGAATTTTTAAACTCCTTGTGGCTTTTAAATCAGTTAAACCAATTTTATTAACTATATTTTCTTGCAGAAGTGTCTTTTATGAGCTTACAAGCCGTAAAAGGGCTAATCGATGGATAAATGCAGGTAGAAATGTACCTGTCTTCCTCTTCTGCTACAAGTAAATTATATAAGAACTCTAGTTCACTCATTATTTTATAAATATGGAAGTTTAAAAATACAAAAATAGTTATCTATATGCATTTGCAAAGTTATTTATTCAATCAACATGTTCTTATGATCTGAACAGTAAAAGACAGGGATGCTTCTTTGAGGGCTCACAGGGGCTCACTAGAACCCCTTGAGGTGGAGGCTATGGTTCGTGCGAAGCCCCACTTAATCAGAAAAAAGAGATTCAAGTAATATTCTCGAAATATTACTATGTTTTGTATAAGTTTTTTTATAGCTTAACAAAGAGTTTTATTAAATAGCAAAATCATTGGAAAACATATTTTATAGTGGAATTAGCTCTACATTCCTCAATGCCCTACAAAATGAAGGTTGTAAAAATTGCGAAAAGGAGAGAAAATAAAATGATGTAATGCTTTTCAAACATTCAATGATCGTCACGGTAAAAAAAATAAAATAAAGTTAAAACCTCGAAAGTAATCGAAAATACTGCTGGCGTGGGAAACAATGTGGAAACCTTCCCAGGATTGTTGAATATTCATCAGCTGGTGTGGTACTCTGTCAAATAATATTTAAATGGGAATACTAATTATAAAAATATAGGAATGAGAATGCAAACTCGCTGGTAAAATTGTAGAAAAACATAATTGATTGGAAGGCTAAAAAAGAGTTCATTTGCTTATTAAAAACTGTACAAAATATTGAAAATTGTTTAAAAAAAACTAAATTAAAATAATTCATAAATATTTGAAAGCACGTGTTTAAAGTTTGCGAAGCTTTTTTCTGGATATCAAACAAGTTCTTCAAGCGCTAAAGAACACAGGAGAAATGAGATAGCGACTTTAAACCACAGAGTCTCGGTTGTTTTTTTGTTGTTTCAGGAATCTGTAGTTGTTTTCTAGCTCATTGAACCTCACTACGCCCTCCTTGTCTTTTTTCTTTTCCAGATTTGGCGGATCTCTCGGTCTTGGAGGCTTTTGCTTTGGAAGTTTGGAGGCATCAACGGGATGAACCGTTTTTGAAGTCCCTGGAAATATACTTTTCTTTCTTGAGACGTTTTCGTATTTATCTTTTTGAGCCATGTTGAAAGGGTTTCTTTGGAAGTTATTCGCATAATCCGAGTTCCAAGCCTGAAACGTCGACGAAGGAAAATGCTCTGTTGGTGTTTCCAGGCACGTGTTCACGACAACTGCATGGCTCGAAGCACTGAAGGCACTTTTATCTTGTTTGTTTTTCTCGAAGTCTAAATGCTTCGAAGGTGGTGGTCTCGTGTTGGGGGGTCTAGGGGCTGCTCTGGTGGGCATGGCGTTGCTGTGAGAAATTTTCGAAGAGCGCGTTTTGACGAATTCTGATTGCGTGGTCGCTTGTGGATGGTCGCTTCTCAATGGTTGCTGGTAAGACTGTCTGTTGGTTGACATCTTCACAGGCACCACCACATTTTTGTGCCACTTTTTTTCACAATTTCTGGTTTAAAAATTTAAAATTAATATTTTGAAAAGAGTTAAAAATTCATTTCGCCATGAGAATTCATATAAATACCATAATAAATTAGCTCATTCAACGTTATTCAATGGAAGTTAATGACGAACGCGAAGAACTTGATGGAGTGTTGCTTGTGTCTGTAGTCGTAGAGGAAGAGAGCGACGAGGAGGATGAGGATGAGGAAGAAGATGACCAGTCCCGCTATCAGGCCTGTTTGTTCTTCAGAGAGTTGTGTAAATCTTTTACTAAATTCATTGAAAACCCTTTAATTATTGTGCATTTGTATGTTTGGGAAACTAGTTTATTTATTTATAAATATTTATCAGAGATCAAAGTCTACCGTCAAGATATTTTGCGTTACAACGGAAACCGGTGAAACCAGCGTTGCAGTGGCAAACTCCGTTACTGTCACATTTCTGTTGATAAATATATGGGTATAAATAAAATACACCTGTTTTTTTGGTAGTATAATTGTTTTAGTTATAAAAAAGTAATGGAAAAAAATTCCAATTTGTAAAATTTAGTTAAAAAAATTATTTTTAAATTTTGGGTGAAACTGACCCCATTGATGCATCCATTGCATGAATATCGAGACACAAATGTTTTCCTATCAACGCAGACTCTTTTATCACAAATCTGTACGTGTGAGCGAGAAATGTATTCAATCTAAGCCCGAAGCGAAGTATAACTTATAAAGTATGAAAATTTAAACTCTAAAACAGATTAATCTCAAATAAAACAGTACTATTCAATGCGACCTTATCAGGACCGCAGGGTGACCCATCTGGAACCAGTCCAGGGTCAGTGCTAACAGCGCCAAAGTCGAAGGTGACACTGCGACACGTCGAAGAAGCTATGTTCTTGATGGAAGTTGAAACGGTCTGTTGGTACATCAGTGAGGAAGCTGATTGGGTGTTGCACTGCAGGGAACCACAAAGTTCGTCTCTGGAAAAGGTAATGACTACGATAGAAAAGAATCGATTCTCATTAGTTCCGTTTAAACTTTTTCAATTCTCTTACTCGAGTGAGCAGACCGAGTACTGGCGGCTCGAAGCGTTGTAGCCGCAATGCCCATTGAAGGAGCCTTGGCTGTTGAATGAGTAGCAGGCAGCATCGGCGTCAGTGGCATCTTCTCCGTACAAGAACTTGCATTGCGACTCCCTGTTGCGACATGCACCCCCGAAGCAAGATCCATTTTTCTGGTGGTTGTAAGCAGCAATTTAAAATTTAGTTTCATTTAATTTTTATGGCAATCAATCAATCAATCAATCAATCAATCAATCAATCAATCAATCAATCAATCAATCAATCAATCAATCAATCAATCAATCAATCAATCAATCAATCAATCAATCAATCAATCAATCAATCAATCAATCAATCAATCAATCAATCAATCAATCAATCAATCAATCAATCAATCAATCAATCAATCAATCAATCAATCAATCAATCAATCAATCAATCAATCAATCAATCAATCAATCAATCAATCAATCAATCAATCAATCAATCAATCAATCAATCAATCAATCAATCAATCAATCAATCAATCAATCAATCAATCAATCAATCAATCAATCAATCAATCAATCAATCAATCAATCAATCAATCAATCAATCAATCAATCAATCAATCAATCAATCAATCAATCAATCAATCAATCAATCAATCAATCAATCAATCAATCAATCAATCAATCAATCAATCAATCAATCAATCAATCAATCAATCAATCAATCAATCACTCAATCAATCAATCAATCAATCAATCAATCAATCAATCAATCAATCAATCAATCAATCAATCAATCAATCAATCAATCAATCAATCAATCAATCAATCAATCAATCAATCAATCAATCAATCAATCAATCAATCAATCAATCAATCAATCAATCAATCAATCAATCAATCAATCAATCAATCAATCAATCAATCAATCAATCAATCAATCAATCAATCAATCAATCAATCAATCAATCAATCAATCAATCAATCAATCAATCAATCAATCAATCAATCAATCAATCAATCAATCAATCAATCAATCAATCAATCAATCAATCAATCAATCAATCAATCAATCAATCAATCAATCAATCAATCAATCAATCAATCAATCAATCAATCAATCAATCAATCAATCAATCAATCAATCAATCAATCAATCAATCAATCAATCAATCAATCAATCAATCAATCAATCAATCAATCAATCAATCAATCAATCAATCAATCAATCAATCAATCAATCAATCAATCAATCAATCAATCAATCAATCAATCAATCAATCAATCAATCAATCAATCAATCAATCAATCAATCAATCAATCAATCAATCAATCAATCAATCAATCAATCAATCAATCAATCAATCAATCAATCAATCAATCAATCAATCAATCAATCAATCAATCAATCAATCAATCAATCAATCAATCAATCAATCAATCAATCAATCAATCAATCAATCAATCAATCAATCAATCAATCAATCAATCAATCAATCAATCAATCAATCAATCAATCAATCAATCAATCAATCAATCAATCAATCAATCAATCAATCAATCAATCAATCAATCAATCAATCAATCAATCAATCAATCAATCAATCAATCAATCAATCAATCAATCAATCATCAATCAATCAATCAATCAATCAATCAATCAATCAATCAATCAATCAATCAATCAATCAATCAATCAATCAATCAATCAATCAATCAATCAATCAATCAATCAATCAATCAATCAATCAATCAATCAATCAATCAATCAATCAATCAATCAATCAATCAATCAATCAATCAATCAATCAATCAATCAATCAATCAATCAATCAATCAATCAATCAATCAATCAATCAATCAATCAATCAATCAATCAATCAATCAATCAATCAATCAATCAATCAATCAATCAATCAATCAATCAATCAATCAATCAATCAATCAATCAATCAATCAATCAATCAATCAATCAATCAATCAATCAATCAATAAAATAGATTTCTATAGCGCTCTTTCCTCGAATTCAAGAGCGCTTGGAGAATAATTATTTGATAGACATTGTTAAATTCATAAATTTAAAAATAATATTTAAAACTTCTATGTTAAAAGATGAGGACTGACGCCATGGACAGTGCACAGAGTTCCTTCTTGCACGAAGGAGTCTCGAGGGCACAGGAAACTGCTGCCGTCACAACTCTCAGCCAGGTCACATGACCCTGCTGCTTCCGATCTGCACACGTGACCCTGTCTTCTGAGGGAGCACGTGGTCACGTCGCAACAGCCCCCTTGAGCGCACTGGCCATTCTTCAGTTGGCAGGTGTTTCCATCACAGCATTGGGGATTGCAAACCTTTGGTTTCAAATGTGATGAGAAAATTTGAAATATTTTAACGTTCTATAGGAAAAAATGTTGAATAATATTTTTTAGATATTATAAACTCAAAATAACTCTCACGCTGGAAGGCATTCTGCCACAGTCGCACTGCTCTCCCGCCTCCAGAATGCCATTGCCACACACGGCCAGGTACTCGTTGAGGCTTTGTGGAACGTTGTGCAGGCAGATGTCTATGCCCCTGCTCAGCGAGGCCTCCAACTGCTTCTTCGAACACGATGAAAAGTTCTTCGCTCCTAAATTCGTTCTGTAATTTGTTTTCAATATTTAAAATAGTTGAAATCTAGAAATAAAATGTATGAAACTTTTTATAATAAAGTTTAAAAATAATGTTAAAACAGAGAAATACAAAAGACTTAGCGAGTATGACCAACGGAATTTTGGAAGTCATGATGCATTTGTAGTCATCGCAAGGGCAGTCTGCAGCGTCTACAGACAAGTTGAACACACGTCCGATGAAGTGAGCCATTATCGCTCCCGTTATCTCCGACCTGTCGTCCAGCACCTGACAAGTTTCAGTTTGTGTTTTGCATACTTTGCGCGTTTAATCTTTAAATATTATGAAATCTTTTGAGAAAAAAATTATTTATGAGAAGATGCTTTTGGGAAGATAATGTCTTCAAATAACTGACATTTTGATAACACCTACTCACCCTGACAACACCAGCGGACTTTTCGTGAGAACACATTGAATTCATGTTCGAGTCTCCGTATTTCAAATTTCCAAAATCAGTTCTTCTGCACAAAAGTATGAAGAAGTTCAAAAATTGCAAAAAAATATTACAACTATTTCATGAAAATTGAATTTAAAAGGTAAAAATACTATTTGAAAAGTTAATAAATGGACATTTATGTCTGCCTAGTTAACTTCAAAACCAACGTCAGTAGAAAGGCAACGTCGTTGTACGTTTGTATCTGCGTGGAACGGTAGATCATCCAGTTGTTGAGGGTGGAATTGCTGTCACTGCTCACTGGTACCTTGTCTCGCTCCGTCCACACTTCCACTCCCACCAACACAACTGCTATGCCCAGTGGCTGGAACAGCTGGATAGTGGAAGCGTGGCGCATTTTTTTGTAGTTTGAGCAACCAGAGAGTTCATAATTGATATGAAACAAGATTTTCATAACTTCTTTTGTAACTAATTTTTGTAAACACGCGTGAAAGATGTTACCAGACTGGCGACGTTGGCAATCTCCTTGCAGCTTCTGACCACGTCAGCGATGCCTTCCCTCCCGTACTGATCATACTTCAGTCAGAAAATAAATAAAAAACATGTATTATCCATATAACTGGAGATCAATATTTCTTATTTTTCGGTAATTTGAAACGAATTCATTCTTTTAAAGTGACTATATGAAGCGTGTCAAAAACATCCTTTACTATTTCTATTTGTGAATTAATTATCTTTCTGTATAATTTTTTTCCGGGTAGCAGCGTTGAATAAGTTAAGGCAAACACGCACCCTGGTGATGTCGTTCGCTATGTACAACTCCACCACCAGCATGTCGTCGAAGAACCCTTCCACCACAGCCCTCTTCCGCTGCTCATGTGGAAGTCAGTGAAGTATTTCATATATTGCACCATTGAAATTGGACTTCTATTTCAACAATTTTTGCGAAATTTTCCAAAAAGATTAAAGATTTAAAAGTTGAGAACGTGAAGTTTGATTACTCGTTCATGTGAGATGTCAGTGGAGGCTTCATGAGGGGTGTAGGCACTCAAGGACGAAGAATCTTCAGAGAAAAGTTTTTTCAGAAGTTTTTCCTCTTCGAACTGTTCATTCCTCGCTTCTTCAGTGCCACCTGAGTGTTTGATCGATGAAAATAATACAGTTTTTTAGAGGCTCACGCATAAAAAACAAGAAAATAGTTTTTTTGGATCTCATTAATATTTGAAGGCATACATTGTACATACATTCAGATGAATGTATGTACAATTTCTGTTTGTTGTTCTACACTTTGGTGTACGCAGTGTTCCCTTTTGAGCTGCTAACTACCAGACACAATGCCAGACACAATGGTCTATTACGAAGCTGTACTTCAAATCGTCTTTGATTACTAAAATCTTTGAGCTGTGTGTGTGTTGTTTTGGTGGAAGTTGTTGTGACGAGATTAATTTTTTAGGCTTTTACAGCTCAGCGGCAGTTTTGAATGTAATGGGATACTGGCGTGCCTATAGCTTTTACTGTATGGGTTTTCCAGCATAATTTCACAAAATTTCTTGAAAGAAAGGTAAAAGCGACCGAAATTTAAACGGGTTTCAAATGAAAATAAAATACAAATATAATTATCCCAAGTTTATTCTGCTGAAAGAAATGAAGGAATATTACTTGCGTCGAGGCAGCTGAGAAGCAGAATAGATATCAACGTGAAACAAACCATTATTTGAGCTGGAATTAAGACTTTTACTGAGAGATTAAATCTATAGATGTTTCAGTTTAGAGAAAGTCTTGTCAACATTCTTGGTTCCAAAATTTACATTTTTTCATGTTTTTATTGGAGTTTTTTTTTAACTTTTTCAATTGAGAGCCTAGATTCGGCTAACCAATATTTTTTTAAAAATTTTATTTGTAACAAATTATTTTCCTTATTACTTAATGTTACTGAATACTGGTGGTTTTTGGGAAGTCAAAGAAATCCATTTTTGTAACTGTTTAAACCTTCAAAATAGAAACTTGAAAGTATAATTTTCAAATGGTATTTTATAAAATCATTCATGCGAACTTTTTCAAAACTTTGAAAAACTGTTAAATTCAAGTTGTGACTTTTTAATGGGACAGAGTCGTATCTCTGTCTATTTATATCTGCTTTACTGACGATTCATTGACGACATGCATGGTTAAATTCTACTTCTACTACTACCACAAACACACACACACACATATATATATATATATATATATACATACACACAAACACACAAACACACACACACACACACACATACACACACACACACAAAAACACACACACACACAAACACACACACACACAAAAAACAAAAAAACACAAATTATCTTTAAAAATAAATATTTATAAAAAGAATGGAAAAAAAAGTTGAAGACGAACATAATTATATTTTATTCGGTAGAGTAGATGTTATTTATATTTATGCAGGCAATTTAAATGATATAGCTACAACAACTCTCTTGTGATTGGAGCCATTGGAGGAAAGACCAAATCCACCGTAGTTGCTTTGGCAGCATCGTCAGTTTGTTGTGGTGTCGAAACCACAGTTTCATCACTTCTTGCCACCTTTCTTCACTACTGTCTTCACTCTTTTCGTAGTCACCTTGGAGTTCTTTTCCAGTTAAAACCTTCAGTTCTGAAAAGATTGAAACTTATTTCAATTTGTAATTTATCTTATATTGAAGAACGTGAAATTGAAAAATGTAAAAACTAGTTTCCATAAAAACAGTATTTTTGTAGATTTTTCTTCTAAATGAAGTCCACTATGTAGATAAGCAATGAGAAGAATAATGAAGGAGATTAATATTTTGCCTATAACTTGTACGTGCTTCAAGGCCACTTGAACGGAAAATTTCGATTGAGTATTAATTAAGTCATTACACACTCAGCCACCCATTTAGCCATGATAGGTGTGTATGACCCCAGTGTAGTTGCTACAGTGGTTCAGGTGGTTGTTGTTGAAGCGTTTTGTGGCTTAAAGATTCGTCTAGAGAGTTGGTTTCTTACTAAGTCAATAAATTTGTGAAACTGAACTAAAATGACATATAAACCCTTCTTTGAATACAAAAATATAATCGCATTGAATCAAATCCGTTTTAAAAAACCACAAAAGTTTTCCAAAGCAATTCTTTTGGATTCGCGCCATTGCAGTTTGCACGCAGAAGAAATAGATATAAGGGCAATACTTCCACTTGCCATGCAAAGCAACATCGTCTTCGTTGTGCGACAAATGCCATTTTGAAAATAAAATTCTGATTAGTTTCACGAATTTTCCTTTAATTTGGCTCGAAAGGCGTTCTACTATTGAAACAACTGCAAAGTGAGTTTTTGTAGACGCGTATGTGAGGAAGGACGCAATAGTGTAAGCGTTGCATTTGAAGCGAAGGAACGGCTGTTTATATAAATTTGAAAGTTATTTTTCCAAAACTTCAATCTTGACATGAAATTTTTCTTGAACATCTAACGACTGCCTGATGCCACGCAGGTGAGCAAGATCCGCGCCCAAAATACACCTTCTGTAATTATTTCCAACGTAAAAAAATAAAAAAATAAAATTTAAAAAGACCAAAAAATTAGTATTTAAAAGAGTTGTGATAAAAAAACAAGAAGAAGCATGCTTGAACCTCCGTCCAGCTCCGACCAAGTCAATCCCAAAGACATTAAAGGTTGGTCCCTTCACTACTTCTTCCACACCAATCCTATTAGAGCAGCCATCTTACTAATGGAATTCACAAATCCATTTTTATAACTTCCATCGATGAAACATCGAGTTAACTCGTTGAATGGCATGAAGTTTTGTCTTCATGAAGCTCTTCTATGTCTTAGACAAAATAGCTTACGAAAAAGGCTTTTATAAATAGTGTTTCATCTTTTGAAAAATTAAAATTCATTTAAAAAATGCATGCGCATTCCAAGTCATTCGATTTTTAAGGGAACAATTTTTAAAACTGAAAGTGAGAAAAATTCAAGCTAGTTTCCATTCAAACAGAGGTATTTCAAAAATTTATGCCATCAAAGTCTCAATTCATGAGCGCTTCACTGGAAGAAGACATGGCTTATTGATCGACGGGTTCAAGAGAGTGAAGCAGGCACAACAACTCAGACAGCAGAGACGAACTCTTTGCGTGTTCTTGTCGTATTGATTTTGCTCTCCTGCATCGAGCACAACAGCACATCGTCCCAATGCCACATCGTTCCATAGCATAAAACAACGCACCAGAAGCACCGCATGCAACGCCTTAGAACCTGTTCAGAAGGCAATGTCAGTGATGCAGTTTTTTATTGCAGTCCACGAACACTGCAGCTTTGAAGGAGGTGTTTGACCTCTTCGACAAGGACAAAGATGGCTCAGTGACGTGTCAGGAGTTGCAGACCGTGCTGAACAACCTTCTGATCGACACGACACTGCAGGAGACCGAAGATATGATCAGTTCCATCGACGTTGATGGTGGGTGGGGCAGTGTGGTTTGGTGGTGTGGTGCAACGGGGAGGTGCAGTGTTTGGTTGGTATGTTAGTGAGGGGTTAGTGGTGAGTTATCATACATTGATGCAATTTTTTGATTAATTTGATGAAGCGAGAATGAAATTTTGAAGTTTGGTGTTGCATTGGACAAGGGCTTGCAGGGCACAAGGAGGGGTTCAGTGATTGCCTACACTACGAGCAAGAATTGAAAACAAATGATAAAACTAAAAAAAACTGAAAAAATAAATGCTTAGTTCGCAAAACTAATCAAAACTGAAAAATGGAATGTATAGCTCGCAAAACTAATGATAAAATCATTTAAAATGAGCTTATTTAAACTAACTCAAATGCTTCATGATAACAGACTTGCTTTCAAGTAAACTCAAAATGTTAGGCATTCCATGAAATCTTCTAAGTTCCTCTCATGCTACACGGACGAAGTTTTCAATCGCATTCTTCCGCAGCCTGGAAGTGTATTGGCTCCTATTGAGTCAATAATATTGATTGCGTTTGTTCTTATCCAGAGCATCGTGAGATTCAAAACAAGACATAGACAGTTGTTCAATAAGCAGACATTTCCTCGTTGCATGAGACCTTCTACTGCTACTACTACTACAACAACTACTACTACTACAACTACTACTACAACTACTACTACTACTACTACTACTACTACTACTACTACTACTACTACTACTACTACTACTACTACTACTACTACTACTACTACTACTACTACTACTACTACTACTACTACTACTACTACTACTACTACTACTACTACTACTACTACTACTACTACTACTACTACTACTACTACTACTACTACTACTACTACTACTACTACTACTACTACTACTACTACTTCTACTACTACTACTACTACTACTACTACTACTACTACTACTACTACTACTACTACTACTACTACTACTACTACTACTACTACTACTACTACTACTACTACTACTACTACTACTACTACTACTACTACTACTACTACTACTACTACTACTACTACTACTACTACTACTACTACTACTACTACTACTACTACTACTACTACTACTACTACTACTACTACTACTACTACTACTACTACTACTACTACTACTACTACTACTACTACTACTACTACTACTACTACTACTACTACTACTACTACTACTACTACTACTACTACTACTACTACTACTACTACTACTACTACTACTACTACTACTACTACTACTACTACTACTACTACTACTACTACTACTACTACTACTACTACTACTACTACTACTACTACTACTACTACTACTACTACTACTACTACTACTACTACTACTACTACTACTACTACTACTACTACTACTACTACTACTACTACTACTACTACTACTACTACTACTACTACTACTACTACTACTACTACTACTACTACTACTACTACTACTACTACTACTACTACTACTACTACTACTACTACTACTACTACTACTACTACTACTACTACTACTACTACTACTACTACTACTACTACTACTACTACTACTACTACTACTACTACTACTACTACTACTACTACTACTACTACTACTACTACTACTACTACTACTACTACTACTACTACTACTACTACTATTACTACTGCGCAGTTACTGATGTAGAAGTTATCGAATTGTATGTTATGACATCCACTTGATTCTCCATAAGACTGCATGAATTTGGAGCTTGTTATGAAGTCTGAGCTGCAAAAACAACATAGGCACGTAGCGATCGAGCACGTCTTGCTTCTAGCAAACGTGAGAAAATCGTGGTGCAGTGGAAGAACATGGATATCGGAAACTAACAACTATCGAGAATTCCATGGGCAGATCCTGCTGCGAAGAACTGACATTGTTGAAAGTAACATCACTTGGCCTCACTTCAACACTTAATCATTAGATATATTTCAGAGGGCTTTGCAGCTTTGTGAATGTGTTTCACCGTTTCCATCTTGTGTCTTAAGCTGACCACACGCCACAGCATTCGAAGAGTGAGAACATTCTAAATGTGTTGAAATGAAAAGATGGTGAGGATGATGTTGATGAAAGTGATGGTGATTATGATGTTGATGAAGGTGAGATGGTGATGATGATGTTGATGAAAGTGATGGTGATGATGATGTTGATGAAGGTGATGATGATGAAGATGAGGAGGATGATGTTGTTGATGATGATGATGATGATGATGATAATAATACTAACGATGATGATAATAAAGATGGTAATTAAGACGCTGCTGAAACAGGAACGTGGAAAGAGAGAGAAGATGAAGAGAGAATTGTGAGAAAAAGCCCTTAATGCAGGAAAGCAATGAAAAAGAAGAAAAATAGTAAGAATTAAAATTAATAAAAAAGAAAACAAAATGTACAAAAAGAGAAAATGATATTGACTAATCATGGCATGATGCTAGTAAGGCAAGAAGCAGAAACCTAGATAGTGTTTTGAAGTTGTTACAAATGCAAAGGGATCTAAAAAATAAGTCTGTTGGAAAAAAATATTATGAATGAAGATTGCCACATTTTGCTATTATGTGAATATGATTTTTCGAGAAAAGGTTCGGAAGAGAAGAACAATGCAAACATGCTCTCAGACAGATCAATGCTGAACCATGCACACACCCTGAATTAGACCGCCCTTCACTCTATCTCCCACACACAAAATTATCCCAGAGTCTCTGGAAACTATGTATGGCAGTATTTAACGAATCTCCAAGCATGTTTTTTTGTTTTTCTGTAGTAGTTTCAGTTGGTTTAACTGTAAAAGACACATACTATCCGAATAGTAAAGATCTGCAATAGAGGACCACGACCAAGTTTAACTGAGCGAAAGTTGCATTAAATAAATATCTCAGATTTTACGCACATGCAATAATTGCATGAATTATTCTCAATGCTAACAGCCACGCGATATCCATAACTAGTTTCAAGACTCCACACCATCTCGACTGAAAATTTGTTACTTTGCAACAGTTTTTCTTCCTTTTTTTTTATTTTGCAAAGTATACATCGAAAATTCATATTCTCTCATTGCCTCATACTTTCCTTCTTCTGCTCCGATCCACCATTTTGTCTATCTAGGGGCACTAGATAGAATCAAATAAACATTCTTCAAACTAACCAAATGTCTCTTGAATTTGCAAAACTAACAAACGATCGCATGACGTTTATGAACCTGACTGACTGCAAACCTCACAGGCAGCGGCACAGTCGACTTTGAGGAATTTCTGAAGATGATGTCGAACAATTTCGGAACGAATAAAATGATCGAACTGGAGAGCGAGGAGAAGGCGGAGGAGGAGGAGATGAGGCACGCCTTCAAGGTCTTCGACATGGACGGCAACGGGTTCATCGACGAACGAGAGTTGAAGACGACGATGGCGAAGATGGGCGAGAATTTGAGCGACAAGGAGGTCAAGAAGATGATGCACATGGCGGACAAGAATGGAGATGGCAAAATCGACTACGAAGGTGCTGTGTGTCCGCACGCTCGCTCAACCATTTGCTAAATCACTTTTTCCTTTTGAAAAGTATTTTTAAAAAATTTGCATATCACACTTGAAGTATTTTCATGATATTTTAGTTATTCAAGTAAGTATTACATTTATTTTCAGAATTCCTTCACATGATGCAGCAGAAATGAGATTTCACCAAGTCGTCTTCCATTGAAATCTTGCAACATCGTGTTCGACAAACAGACTATTTTCAATCTAGTTATTTCTTTTTAGCTTTTACGCCATGCACGGTTGTTAAGTGAAAACTTCACTTGGCAATATTTTTTGGTTTACATTCTTCAGTCCTTTCATTATCCTTTTTTGAGTTTCAAGCCTCAAACAACGGTTTTCAACTTGTCTTTCTCACTTTCATGCCTACGTTTTTCCTTTTTTCGAGTGTTTAAAAGATTATTTAATTTGAATTAGCCTTTGAAAACAACATTCTCTTATATTTTTAGTGGTTATAAAAATTAATTTATAAGTTATAATTCATAAAACGCAAAAACAGCATTTTAAAAAAAATTTACATCTTTATACGTCGACTTGAAATCTTCATCATTTTCAGTTTTTCATTTTTAAAAAGTTTTCGTGTGAGAAGAATTTGTTGAAAACTCGCCAAAAACTCTAGAACATTCGCTGGCATTCATTAGCCATATTCACAATTAGCTTGAAACCCCCCTTTTCCTAACACTGCCTCACATGCACTGGAATAGCGTCTGTCTTTAACCTCATGATATTTTAGAAATTTAGACTGAACGTTGTCAGAATTTTAATAATAAAAAAGTATCCAAAATACTTTAATTAATTGAATAAATAGAATAGAAGCAATAGCGAAAACCAGTTCAAGTTCAAGTTCTTTTTTAAAATTTAAATACTCGTCTCCAGGTGGTACTCCCGACCTATCGAACCACGGTCACTAAACTAAACCAGTGTTCATAGGTATAACTTTAGAATATTTAACTTTATGGAGCCTTTGAAAGAACATCCTCTGATATCTTTGTTGACTCAAATCATAAATATATTTTTTAATTTACACCTTTTAACTCCCTCTGAGCATAAACTAATTCATTTCCAGGTTTTCATTTTTGTCAACATTTTAGTCTAATAAGGATTTTTTAAACTGGGAAAAATTAAAATATTAGCTGATATTCATTAGCAAATGATCAAAACCTTCATGAATACCTCTTTTTCTAAAAGTGCCTCGCATCAATTGAATAAGAAGAAGTCTTGATTCTCCCACGTCGTTAATATTTAAGAAACGTAAAATAAAATCTTCCAGAATTTACTTGTAAGTAGATTCATCGAAATGAGTAAACTTCTCGGGCCGTTTGAAGCAGCGTGCAGAGATTATTCAAGAAATTTTCTCCATCGGAAATCATCGTCTCTGCGGTGATACTCCAGTCCGATCCAGCCACTGTAGTCAGAATCGATGAGTGTTCCGATTATGAAGGAATAATCCAATTCTCCCACGCTGAAGGGCTTGCTTCTGCCAGGCACCTGCGCCACTTGCACGTAATCGAGGCAGTACATGCAGGTGCTCAAAAGCTTCGTCAAGTTTCCCTGGAGCATTTGCGCGTGGTAAAAGTCGAGAAGTAGCTTTAAATTCTCAAATTTGCTCTGTTCTATGATTTGAAGAGCGAGTTCGAAGCTGTTGAGGAAGTAATCAGGAACAGAGGCGTTGTCGATGGGTTCGATGAGGCAATTGATGTTCTCTTTCGACAGCTTCTCACAGGCGTACTTGAGGTTCTGCTCGAAAGTCTTTTTGCATTTCGTCCTTGTCGAAGAGTGATCCACCTTGCCAGAGAGAACATTCACTTTCTTGCAGTTGAGCGCAAGCGCATACTGGATTGTCGTTTTCAAACTCTTTTTGAATTCTTCAACTCGCTTCGGCAAGCAAGCCAGTCCGAAAAAGTTTTTTTTCCCAGCCCAAGAGTTGATGAGCACCACTTCCAGACCCAGTTCTTCCGTGGTCTTTTTCAGCTCAGAAGCGGTTTTCGTATACGGGTCGGAAATCTCGACTGCCTTAAAACCGGCTTCTTTGGCTAGAAAGCACTGCTTCAAAAGATCTTTTTCTTTTTCAAAAAGAATTCCAAGATTGGCAGCAACTTTCATTTGTTTTAATATTTTTTTATTTAATCAGGTTCTTTTGAAGTTAAAGGTTCATGGCTCAAAGTAAAATCACTTAAAAAAGACTTCATTATTATTAAACGATTAACGTCATGAGTGGAAACGATTTTTGTTACGCCTAACGAACGTGAGTTTTGAAATATCTCAACCACGTTCTCGTAGTCCAAAACCCCGCCTAATTCGACTTAAAATCCTAAATCTGGCAACTTTCAAGCTTAGCTTTTTGGACCTTAAACTTCAAGGTTTGCGAAAAGTTAAAAAAAATATAACTGTAAACAAAAAAATTCTATTTATATTTTTCTTTAGAAACAGTACCCTCTGACACCTATTGACTTTCTTTAAAACTATGCCTTGTAAGGAAATGACCGCTGTTACCAAATGTTATAAACTCACCATGATTTTATTGCCTTTATACAGTTTCCATGCTTTATTATTTCACGTGTGAAAAGAATTGTTTGATAACCTGCACAAAAGAACGTTATGACAATCTCTGGCATTCATTAGACATACAACCTACTTGCTTACTAGCATTGATGATGCGCCCTCCTTGAACCTCGTGCGTGGTTGATACCTTGAATGTTCATGCTAGAATATTATATATTTCTAATAATTAAAAATAGTCTTAACAATTCTTTAAATTATTGGACAAGCGGGATTAGCATAGAGATGTTGGGTTTTAAATTTTGAAATCCATTCGAAAGTCTCATCTCCTCTTCGATACTCCAGACCGACCCAACCACTATACCCCGACTCTTCCAGTTTTTGGAAAATGTAATAATAAATTATTTCTCTTTTACTAAAGGGGCTATCTCTGTTTGGCACTTGCGCCACTCTCACGTGACCCAGGCAGAACATGCAGACGCTCAAAAGCTTCGTCAAATTTCCCTGCAGCACTTGTGCGTGATAGAAATTGAGGAGGAGCTTCAAAGCTTTGCATTTGATTTTTTTAATGATTTGAAGAGCGAGTTCGAAGCTGTTGAGGAAGTAATCAGGAACAGAGGCGTTGTCGATGGGCTCGATGAGGCAATTGATGTTCCCTTTCGACAGCTTCTCACAGGCGTACTTGAGGTTCTGCTCGAAAGTCTTTTTGCATTTCGTCCTTGTCGAAGAGTGATCCACCTTGCCAGAGAGAACATTCACTTTCTTGCAGTTGAGCGCAAGCGCATACTGGATTGTCGTTTTCAAACTCTTTTTGAATTCTTCAACTCGCTTCGGCAAGCAAGCCAGTCCAAAATTGTCTTCTCTTTGAGCCCAAGAGTTGATGAGCACCACTTCTAGACCCAGTTCTTCTGTGGTCTTTTTCAGCTCAGAAGCGGTTTTCGTATACGGGTCGGAAATCTCGACTGCCTTAAAACCGGCTTCTTTGGCTAGAAAGCACTGCTTCAAAAGATCTTTTTCTTTTTCAAAAAGAATTCCAAGATTGGCTGCAAATTCCATTTGTTTTAATAATAAAAAAATTAATAAGATTCCTTTGAAGTTAAAAGTTCTCGACTCAAAGTAAAGTGACTTAAAAAAGATGAGATTTTATTATTGTTAAACGTCATGGGTGAAAACCATTTTTGCTACGCCTAAAGAGTCAAAATTCATTTAGTCTAAACTTATAGCGCAAGCTCTAAATATTAATTTAATGGAAAATATTAGGCTTCCAAAATATATAGTTACTTGATTTCTTTTTTTATTAATTTATTTTTCATAATTAAATTACTTTTAAGAATGTTTTTATTTTTTTAATATATTTAAAGTATTGTTTTACTTCATATGGAATGAATAATTGTATAAATTATACTGTCCATAAGCCCTTAGACCTTGAAGCACCTTACAAAGCAAACAAACTTTTTGTTATTGGGTCCCACACATCCCCAAACACAAACAACCATTCTCCTAATACACATACCCACACAAACACACACAAATACACACATACACTTGTAAAGTCACAAGCATAGAACATACAAACACACATTCGCAAGACATCATTCAGTGCGGATGGCAGTGGTTCATTCGTGGATGCATGGTCGAGAGAGAAGTTGTCACTTGAGCGCTCCACAGTTCAGTAAATAGAAGTTGAAGTTTTATGAATAATAAAGGTTAAGGTGAATCGAATGAAAGCACCAGTGATGGAGATTGATACAAGCAAGAAGAGAGAGGAAGACAAGAGGCAAGACACAGTGGTGGAGTTGAAAGGGCAAGACATCATAGTGATGCCTGTGTCTGGGAGCAACTGCCACCAGCCCTCTGCAGACACCACCTCTGACCTGCCTGCCAAGCTGAACTCACTAGAGAGTCTCCATCAGAAGCTTGAAGAGGCAGCCACTTCGAGCGAGAAGTTGGAGGACTCGATCGAGGAGGCCAAGTGCACTCGTTTCATCGGCGCCCTGCACAATGGCGTGGTTGGCTTTTTCAAGAGAAATGCCGACAGAATCCACTCATTCTTCACTGGTCTCTTGGTTCTTGGATTTGCAGTCTACTTCGCTGCTGCCGTCTACTTCAACCAGGAAGGTCTTAAACCTCTGGTCGGCGTGACTGTCTTCGTCTTGGCAGTGCTTGCTCTCCTGACGCTTTCTCGCAAGTGTGGCCAAAGCATCAACGACTGCCTCTGTGTTCACGTGAAGAAGTTCTACAACACTAGAACTTGCAAGTTTCTCAAATGGTTTGCTTAGTTTTACATAGTTTGGCTGATCAATTTTCGAAAATCTTCATTCACGGATTGTTTTAAGAACATTTAAATGTACAGAAGAAAATACTTAACATCAAACACTTAATATATTTCATAAAATGTACTTTTTACATAACAAATTACAAACTGAACTTGAGAGTGGTTAATAATTTTCATGACTTTTACAAATTAAATCTCCCACCTTTAAGTTTTGTCGTTCCCAATAAAACCTAAATTCACACTTGTATCACCAAAAGCTCACAAAGCTTTCTCCAAATCTAACAATACTGCGCGCGGCGATTAAATTAAATACAGTATCACATCTTCCAGGTTCGTCTACTTGCTGATGATCTCGGGCATCGTTGCCTTCGTCGTCCTGGACGTCGGCATGGACTTGTTGCGTCTCAGTTCGCTCGGGGGCATGCTCTTCTTCATCGTCGGAGGCTTCATCACCTCCAAGTACCCCAACAAGGTGATCGGTGTTGCAGCAATCACACATGTAGTGGGTTCATTGTACGCACACAATAACATTTATTTTAAGATTTTTCGAAGTAACTTTTTTATAAAGTATGAAAATATAATGTTAAATAAGAATAATTAATAAAAATTATATTTTCTATCAAACAACTAAAATTGATACATTTCAACGTATTTCTATTTTTTCTACAAGAAGGGTTTTTCAAGTTTGCTCTTAGCAGATTGAGTGGTTTTTTTTAGCAAATTCAAGTTTTTCTAAATGTCCTACACTTGTTCGATTTTAAAAAACACAGTTTTTCCCTCTTTATTACAATTTCAAAAAATAAAAAAACACTTTTTTAACGGGTTTTCTTTTGTTTTTACATAACCATTTGACAATAAAGCTAAAAACAGGAACTATCATAAAAACGCAGCGTCTAATAGAAAACGTATGCATTTCATGTAATTTTTAAAAGAATCTTTCAAAGGACAATAAAGAATATTGTAACAATTATCTTTCATTAGTTTTTGACTAATAGTTGGGAATAAAGACGAAGAAGTAGTGGCTAGAAAGAACGGGAAGAGATGTCGTTGCTGACCCAAATCGAAGACCGCAACAGCGCAGTGCTGGCTGGCTGGCTGGATCGTATATAACAGAGCAGAAGCAAATGCGTAATGATTTAAAAAAAGATCCGTGTATAACTAGATAGAGGGTGTTTGGCGTGCGCGATAGCATCTGCAATTGCGGAAGGATAAAGGTCGGGATTAGTGAGTAAAGGAAAGGATTTTGTGTGATGCTCGACGCACGTAAAACAAATTGCTCAAATCAGCGCTAAGGTCCTTCTATCTGTCATTCTGCCTCCACCAGAACACCCATGCCATTCGTCCTCGACTGCGATCAAGGTCTTTCCTCTTCCTCCTTCTCTCATGACCTAAAATAAGATTAAAATTACTTCTTCTCTTATACGAGGGTAAACAGCGTTGTAAAAGATAAAGCTGTAAAATTTACCTCTAACTTTACATAAAGCGATGCTTTTATCGAGCACACAGCCACATCAGCACAAATTGCTAGAAGAGGCAGGTACGCACACAAACACACACACACAGACACACTCACCCAGACACACACAGACGCACACAACATCTCGCACAGTCGATGACACTCATGATTCAACGGGCAATTCTTTATCACTTCTAAAAGATTTGAGGGTAGAATGGGTGGATGGGTGAGCAGGAGGAAGTTCAAAGAATACATATTGATTCCTTATTGCTTCTCACAACAATTTCTTTTGATAGGTCCAATAAAAGCTCTCCAATTCCTCTCCAAGAACATTTCAAGTGTCATCATCACCTTCATCCTCACTTTCACATCTATCTAAATATTGAAATCGTCAATACGTTTTGTGAATTGTTCATTCAGTCGCATGGATTATTATTAATAAAAAAATGTCTCGAACATGTAGATAAGATGGCGTCCAGTGTTCTGGGGTCTGGGTTTGCAGCTAACGTTGGCCGTTCTGATTCTGCGCTGGCAACCTGGCTTCATCTTCTTCCAATTCGTCGGCGAAAATGTCAAGACGTTTCTCAACTACGCTGACAAGGGCTCGAAATTCGTCTTCGGAGAAAGTGGCGTAGAGGATCACCCCATGGCTTTCCAGGTGGGTCGTTAAAAATAATCATTCAAGCAGCAACATTATTCTACTATGCCTGTATTATATTAGCCATAAAGTCTGAATGAAGATCGAAGGGACATTAAACATAACATTAAATTATTTCTTTCGTAACGAGAAAACTCTCATTGTGCTGATTGACCGTTTTGTGCATCAAAAACGTTCCAACGAATTTTATATGTAAATTCCGCGTATAAATGTAATATAATTATTTAGTTTCCGATGACTTTTTCATCGATTACTAAAAGCGATCACTTCTCACTCATCGCCTTTCTTTACCGCAATCAACGCAGGTCTTTCCGATCATCATTTACTTCAGCGCAGTGGTCAACGTCCTCTACTATTGGGGACTCATGCAGTTCGTCGTCTGCAAGATCGCCTGGCTCATGCAATTCACCATGGGAACTACCGCAATCGAGTCTCTCAACGCTGCCTGCAATATCTTCATTGGAATGGTGACCTCCAAAACAATTATGTAAAAAAAATCAAATTTTTAGAAGTCAAAAACCTGCGTGGTTTAACTCCTTAAACTAAAACTCAACATTTATTGATAATGAACTTTGAAGAGCTTCACATCATTTGAAGGCGGAGTCGTGTGTCATCATGAGGCCTTTCCTGGGCAAGCTGACCAAGTCAGAGTTGCATGCCGTCATGACAGGGGGCTTCGCTACAGTCGCTGGTTCTTACATCGCCATTCTTATCTCCGTTGGGGTAAGTTTTTTCAACGAACACTTCTTCATCCATCTCATGCTATGATCGTTGTATTAAAGCAACCCTGAATATTCTTATTAATGTTAAATTGTATAATTTAAAAAAACTATTAGAAAAAGTATAAAATTATTTCATCGCAGGCTTCAGCCCAGCACCTCATCTCTGCGGCCATCATGTCAGCTCCTGCTGCACTGGCGATGGCGAAGCTCAGTTACCCAGAGACGGAAGAGAGCCACACCAAGACTGAGAGGGACGTGCTGCTTGAGAGAGCGTTAGTGTTCATTCAAGGCAAACTATTCTTCAAATAACACTCTTCAACCACACTGCAGTCCTGAAAAGAACATCATCCAGGCCGCTTCCAACGGTGCAATGGCGGCCCTCAGCGTAGTGGCTTCGGTTGCTGCCAACTTGATCGCCATCTTGGGCCTGATCGCTTTCGTTGACGCCATTTTGGGCTATTTGGGTTCACTGGTTGGAATTCCAATCCTTTCATTCGAGGTTAATTCCTTCGATTATTGTATACTACTAGTTAAAAAAAGATTATCTCTAGATGACAAGTGTTTCATATTAATAGATTCATTAATTTCTTGTTACCATTCGACTGACAGACCATCTGCGGCTATTGCTTCTGGCCACTGGCGGTGATCATGGGAGTGGAGGTGAACGACTCGAAGAAAGTCGGATCGTTGTTGGGCACGAAAGTTTTCGTCGACGAGTTCATCTCCTTCCAGAACCTCGTCAAGATGGTCAACACGACACAAATAGCGGTGAGTATGATGCAGAAGTTAGTATCTGAAAAAACGAGTCTGCCTAAATTAACTCCTCCAAATCATTTCATCTTTCACTACAGCTGACAAACTAATTCTAAAACAGAAGCGCTCAGAAGTGCTGGCTACTTACGCTTGCTGTGGCTTCGGCAGCATAGCGGCAATGGGCGTCTACATTGGAGCCTTGACCACGGTGGCTCCCTCTCGCAAGGAAGATATTGCTGAGGTGGCATTCAGAGCCATGCTCAACGGAAACGTGGCAGGCTTTCTGACAGCGTGCATCGCTGGTAAGTTGGTAAAAGATCTTTCAATTTGTATTTTTTAATGTATTGAGAATCTCAAGAAGGCAAGAATGAAATGCTTTTCAAACCTCACGAAGGCGTTCTCTACACCGACGACAATGCAAACTTCGTCACCATGTCAAACACGGGAAACAGAAACGCCTCACTTTTTTCCAGCTAGACAATTCCTTTTCTATATATTCCTGGCAAGATAATATTTTCAAGTAATTTTTTTAATATATTTAAAAGTCTTTTTTTAAAGTATGCTAAGTTGGTTTGTATATTTTCAAATGTGAAAACTTAAAATAGCATGTTGTATCTCGATTATAGAATAACTGTTTTCTTTTATATTTGCTTAACTTTTAACTTTTCAATCCTGCTACGGAGTGAAATATATGATCTCAGCTAGCAGCTAATCACTTCTTTCGCCTCCTCAGTCACTTTGAACTCTGCTCTTTTCACGGCATATTTTCACTAAAATACATAAATGCTATTATAAATGTATCATTATTTTTATACATTTTTATATTTAATTCATCAAAAACGAATATTTAAGAAATATTGAGTGTGCAACTGGTAGTTAAGAGTGTGTCGATGACGTTGCTTAGGCTCATTGTGGCGTAGTGCGTAGTGGCTACCCTTTCACACCTATCACTTCATTCCTTTCATTCGAATCAAGCGAAATCAATTTTGTTAACTGATAGTTTTAATTTCGGCAAGGAAGCAGCAATGGGTTATTAAAAGGGCCTAAAGAACTATCGTCACATTGTAGCGTTCATGGGTTACTCAAGATTGTGAGTGATCAATAAACTTAGTGAAAACAAAATCGATTAACGATTAATAAAACGTATGGGAAAGATGCTTCAAAAAAGTATCATTAACAAATTGCTGAAACATTTAAAGATAAAAAAAATTGAATCTTCAAGCTAGCTTGCAACCCGTTCGGGAATTCCCAATTAAGAGTGACTTGAGCAATCTATGTTCCGGCCCAAAATTTTCAAGTGTGTGTGCTAATTATGGATGCAGTGGAAGCTCACGGGATAAGTTCAAAGTACATCGCGTTATTGCCTTGAATGAGTGAAAAGCTAGAAAAAGAATATTACAAGCAAATGAGGTTAGTCAGAAAAGCGATTAAATAAAATTATCTTGGGTAGGCGTTTCAAGCGAGATTCGAACCCTCTTTGCCGCCGTTCTGGAAGCTGTTCATTGGAGACAAAGTTTAAACAATATATCACTTGAAAGACGTAAAAAGCATAGTGAATGAAGGTCAGTACTTACAAGTGGTCTGGGCTGATCGCATGGAGGGGGCAATGGTGCTGGCGGGTCTGCTCCTCACAGACTTCTTTTTGTTCGATGCGGAACTCCTGGAGCCTTCGGACGCCTCTGCGTCTTCGAGCACTCTGGCTGCCTTGTTCAGCTGCAGGTTGATGACGATGAAGATGACGATCGACGCGATGGTCGAGGCAGCCAGCCAGCCGCCCACTCCGTACAGGAGGAGGTTCACTCCGGACTGGAAGTTGTCGATGTCTTTCTTGTCTTGGTTCAGATCGTCTTGCACGTCATTGAACTCGTCTTGCAAGCCTGCACAACAAATATTGAACATGAATCTTGTACCAAAAAGTAAATTTTTGTATTACAAATCTTCGAGTAATAAATTTAATACACATTAAATACCTAGAGCGGAGAGGCCAGCAAAGCCAGGAGGTCCTTGGAAGCCTCTGCTTCCAGTGAAACCAGTCGCTCCAGTGGCCCCTGTCCTGCCTGTGGCTCCAGTCGATCCAGTGGCTCCAGTTGATCCCGTGGAACCTGTCCAGCCAGGGAATCCTACTTGGCCAGGGTTTCCAAGAGACCCAGTGAATCCTGCATTGAATCACAAACATTAAAATTTTTGAAAAGATGATTAATGAAAGTTTAATTATTATATTAATGAAATACAAAATAAAAATCATCAAAGTATTTATAGCTTGTTTGTGCTTCACCAACCAGTGGCTCCTGCATCTCCATTGGGACCAGGCCTACCAGGAGAGCCGGTGAAACCAGCAGGTCCCGTCTCGCCTGTGTTTCCATTAGAACCTGGCTGTCCGTCCTGTCCATTTGGACCCCTGTTGCCCTGCGGTCCAGCGTTGCCTGATAAAGAATGGTTTTTGGTTGAATATTATGATCAAAAATCATCTAAATAAGAAAAAATTGCTGTAATGTCGCTTACCAGTGTCTCCTTGAGGACCAATGCTTCCAGTTGCTCCAGTGTTTCCAGGACTTCCTCTTGGTCCTTGTGGTCCTGAAGGGCCAGTGCCACCAGTTGGACCAGGATCCCCAGTGAAGCCAACATCTCCGTTTGGTCCAGTTGCTCCTGTAGCGCCAGTGAATCCTTGAGAACCGTCAGCCCCTGGAGCACCAGTCGAACCAAAAGGCCCTCGAGGTCCCAGTGGTCCAGCGGGTCCTGCGGGTCCAGTCGAGCCGGTCGAGCCTTGAGGACCAGGGTTTCCTCTTGGTCCATCAATTCCTATCGGACCCTGGTTTCCAATTGGTCCGATTGGTCCTGGGACTCCTGCCACACCAGCAGGTCCTGGAGGACCTGGTTGACCTGATGGTCCATTAACACCTGGTGCTCCTGCAAAACCTGCAGCGCCAACTGGTCCTATAGGACCCTGAAGATTGAAAATAACAGTTAAAAAATATTATTTGTGCATCGAAAGTTCATAAAAATTATAGATAAAAGATGCAACTCACGGGAGCACCGATCTGTCCAGGGAATCCGACTAGCCCGTCTGGACCTGGCAAACCTGGCTGTCCTGGATTTCCATTAGGACCCTGAGGTCCAACTGGTCCTTTATCTCCAATCGGACCATTCACTCCAGCAGGCCCTCGAGGTCCTTGTGGGCCAACGGGTCCATTAGGTCCAGTGTTGCCAGTGCCTCCAGTGCTTCCCTGTGGTCCTGGGAGTCCTTGCTGGCCTGCTTGTCCTTGTGGTCCAGGAGATCCTGAGTCTCCTGGAAGACCTGGCAAACCGATTGAACCTGCGCTTCCTGGTTGTCCTCGGAATCCACTTGATCCAGTCGCTCCAGTTGCACCAGGCAATCCAGGCACTCCTACCTGTCCTGCACTACCAATATCTCCCGGGAAGCCAGGCTGACCAATAATACCTTGAGGACCTGCTGGACCAATGTTACCCGGCGACCCTGGTTCACCTCTTGGACCCTGTGGTCCAATATTGCCTGTACCACCAGCCGGACCGGGTGATCCCCTGTCACCAATCGGTCCAGCGGGTCCAAGAGGACCAGAAGGACCAATCGGTCCAACTGGACCAGGCACGCCAGGAACTCCAATTTGTCCTTGGTTTCCTTTTGGCCCTGCAATTCCTGTACCTCCTGTTTGTCCCGTATTTCCAGGAGGTCCTTGCGGACCTGCAAAACCAGGCTGACCAGCAAGTCCAGTATTTCCTACACCTCCCGTTCCTCCCCTTTCACCAGGTCCTCCTGGAAAACCTGGCACTCCAATTGATCCAGGACCACCCATTGGGCCATTGTCTCCAATGATTCCAACTGGTCCGACAGGGCCGATTGGGCCTATATCACCAGGCTGACCAATTTCACCTGTGTTTCCTGTGTCTCCGTTGCCCCCAGGAAGTCCAATAGCACCCGGTTGTCCTGGTCCTCCAATAGATCCAGCTGGTCCTATAGGACCAGGAACACCTGGCTGACCCAAAGGACCAGGAGAACCAATGTTTCCTACAGGACCAATGGGACCAGCTGGACCGATAGGACCTTTAGATCCTTGAAGCCCTTGAGGTCCGATTGGACCTAAAGGACCAGCGGGACCTACAAGTCCAGTGAAGCCGGGATCTCCGTTAGGTCCTGGTTGTCCGGGTAGACCTTGGTTTCCTTTTGGAAAAATAAATATTTATTTTAAATTTTCATGTTACTTTTTGTTACTCTTGATTTTGAAGTTCAAAGTTCGATTAGGTTACCTTGAGGTCCTAGAGGTCCTGTATCTCCTGTATCACCATTTTGACCTGGAGCTCCAGGAGTACCCTGGCCTGGAGAGCCAGGGCTTCCTGCGGGTCCTTGTTCTCCAGCAGGTCCAGGTTGTCCAGAAGGTCCTGTTGGTCCTTTGCTTCCTTGTTGTCCATTTGGACCAGTTGGTCCTGTGTCTCCTGGATCTCCTGTAAGTCCTCGATCTCCTGGTGCACCAAGAGGTCCTAGAGGACCAGCGATACCAATGTTACCAGTGCCTCCAACGGGTCCTTGGCTTCCGGGTTGACCTTTCAAAAATTAAATATAATTTTAATTAAAATCCGTTAAAAACTTGATCCATTTTAATTGATTCATTTTAATAAAATTATAAATTTCATGCATACTTTTTTAAAATAAGTTTTTTATAATTTAAAAATAGAATAATTTTCATTTTCATCTAAATCGAATTTCATAAATTGTATTGATATCTAAATATTTAAACTGGAACACATTTATATGAGCTTTTCCACTAAACATTAAAAAAACAAGACCATTACCTAGTAGCTCTCTGACCAAGGGTTTAAAATACAATAGAATATCTAATATTTCATTAATGAAATATACCTGCTGGTCCTACTGGTCCAACTGGACCAAGTCTTCCAGCTGGTCCTTGCAAGCCTTTGAGTCCAACACTTCCTGGCTGACCTGGAAAACCTATCAATCCAGGGTCTCCAACATCTCCTGGAAGTCCGACTGACCCAGCCGGTCCCCTATCTCCTTGAGGTCCTGGACTTCCTACGTTTCCAGGAGATCCAATAGGCCCAGGAAGTCCTTGCGGCCCAGAAGGACCAGGCAAACCAGGCAAACCTGGAAAAAATTTAATAATATAAATAAAAATGTAAAAATAAGATATTAATATTTTATACTTATAATAATAATTATTATTTTATACTTATAATTATTATTATGATTTTATACTTATAATAATAATAATAATTATTATTATTTTATACTTATAATGTAATAATTGATTTTTTACCGTTGGGTCCTTGAAGACCTGTGAAACCCTGTCCACCAGGCGTTCCAGCCTCTCCTTGCAGACCAGTTAGGCCAACTGGTCCTGTAGGGCCAGAAGGACCTGCAGGACCAGCCGGTCCTGTGTCACCTGGGCTACCCAATACTCCAGGAGATCCCAAAAATCCTTGTGGTCCAGGTTGACCAACAAATCCTTTTGGACCAGCTTGTCCAAGAGGCCCTTTAGGACCTGGAGCACCCACAGGTCCAAGAGGTCCAGCCCCTCCAGTTGAGCCAGTAGCTCCATTAGGTCCTACTGGACCTCTAGGTCCCACAGGACCTGTAGATCCAGTCGATCCACTAGAACCAGTGTCTCCTGAAATTTGTGGAGAAAATATATAATATAATTTCATTTAAAAACTAAAAAAAGTAAATGTCAGTTTTGTATAGCGCCCGGGCACGCAACTGAAGCGCCACTCACACGACATAAGTCGTGAAACACCGCATCATATACACTAGGTATATGATAGCTCACCTTTAAGTTGCAGGTCTAACGACTTACCATCTAAGCCAACCCGCTCGCCCAATTATTATTAATATGCGAAATAGTTATTTATTTGTAACCTTAGAAATATTCAACACAATATAATCATACCTTCTGATCCTGGAGAACCAACAGGTCCTGGTTCGCCTTGGGGTCCTTGCTGGCCACTTTGACCTGCTGGACCAGGCTGTCCCTGAGGTCCTGAAGCTCCTGTATCACCAGGATCCCCAATCGATCCACCTATTCCTACGGGGCCTGGTTGACCCACAATTCCGCGAACTCCAGGTGCTCCATTTTGTCCTCTAAACCCAACTGGTCCCTGAATTCCTGCATCTCCAGTATCACCAGTATCTCCGGAGGCGCCTGAGATATGAATGTAAAGCATAAATAAGTTATTAAACTTGTCATAACTGATGTGCTAACTAACCGGTGAATCCTTGAGGGCCTGGGCTGCCGTTTAGTCCTGCCTGACCAGGCGAACCTGTGAATCCTTGTTGGCCTCGGTCACCTGCCCCTCCCTGTGGTCCTTGTGGTCCTGGGCTGCCAGTAAAGCCAGTTGCACCAGTAGCTCCGGTACCTCCATCAAGACCCCTGTCTCCATTTGGCCCAGGCTGTCCTTTGTTACCAGGCTGTCCTGGCTGTCCAATGTTGCCAGCCTGACCTGCGTTACCTGGAGCTCCTTTAAGACCCTGTTGTCCAATGGATCCTTGAGGCCCTTGAGGGCCAGGTTGACCAACTTGTCCGAGGCTTCCTTGAATAGGCACATTTTTATTTTATTCATTCATTGAACATATGTAGGGAATAAATAAATGACATAAAAATTCTATGAGATAATCCAACCTGCAGGTCCGATTTGACCCAGAGGTCCAAGTGGTCCTTTGTTACCAGTCGGTCCAGTAGCTCCCTGCGGTCCTAAAATTCCTTGGTCACCTCTGTTTCCTGGCGAACCTCTGGGTCCTAAAGGTCCTGGTGATCCAGCCGGTCCAGTAGGTCCAGACAAGCCATTCACTCCTCGTGGTCCTTTTGGACCTGCTACTCCTAATGAACCGATGGAACCTGGCTGGCCTGCCACTCCAACGACTCCTCTTTCACCCGCTTGTCCAAGCTGACCAGCATTACCAGGTTGGCCTGAGTTTTAAAAGAAGAATGTTTATTTATAATTTTTCAAAACCTTTTATTCTCAAATTTCACCGGTGTGAAAGTTAATAATGAGTATTTGATCAATCTTTTGACGGATATCACGTAACCGCTCCTTTATTCGGTCAAATACAAAACGTCAACTATTTGGTACCGAAAGGAATACGAATAAAATACTCGTTACAACTTATAAAACAATAAAAATAATTTATACCTCTGGGTCCTTTGCTGCCAGCCGGTCCTTGGAAGCCTTTGTCTCCAGGTGCTCCAGGCAGTCCGATGAAACCAACAGGTCCGACTGGACCAGATGGTCCAATAGGTCCAGGAACCCCTGCCAAACCAGGAGAACCAATAGGACCTGGTTGTCCGTTAGGTCCTTTCTGACCAGGACTCCCAACATTTCCTGCTGGCCCTATATTTCCCCTAGATCCTTGTGGTCCTTGCAATCCAGGTTGGCCAGTGTTTCCAACGCCTCCAGTGGCTCCTGGGTCTCCTCTTGCACCAGCATTTCCAGGCTGTCCTTGAGGACCTGGCTGCCCAGGTGAGCCAGCAGGACCTGCAGCTCCTGACAATCCAATATCTCCAGGCTGTCCTATAGGGCCCGGCTGACCAATTGAACCCTTGGTACCTGGAGATCCAGCAGTTCCGCGAGACCCGGTATCACCAGCTTCTCCAGGAAATCCAATAGGCCCTAAAGGTCCAGGCTGTCCTGGAACTCCAGGTGCCCCCGTATCTCCAGCGCCTCCCTGTAGTCCAGGTGTTCCCCTGTCTCCTGGAGCGCCTGCTTGGCCTTTGGATCCAGAAGCTCCTGCTGGTCCATCCTGCCCATTGGGACCTCGAGGACCGCTTTGACCTTGTGGTCCTTTAGAACCTTGAGGACCTGAAGGTCCCTTGTTTCCAGCTGGTCCGGTTCTTCCAATTTGTCCTGGATAGTTCAAGGTACGCATGTAAAAAAAAATTATACAAAACCGATAAATTAATCAAGAGATATTCAGATTAAAATAAAATGCTTTAACATTATTTCACATTTTTTCAATCTTCTAATTATAACCTTGGGGTCCAGACTGTCCTGTAGGACCAGCTTGTCCTGTATCTCCAGGTGCACCTGTGTCTCCTGCAGCACCTTGAGAGCCCAGTGGACCAGCAAGACCAGGAAGTCCGGGTGATCCCAAAGGTCCTTTGTCACCAATATCACCAGAAGGCCCAGGTAGACCCTTGTTGCCCTTTGTGCCCACTGTTCCTGGCTGTCCGCTAGGTCCTGTATCTCCTACAGGTCCAGGCACTCCCAATTCTCCATTCTGACCCCTGGGACCTGCAGGTCCTGAAGGACCCTGGGGTCCTGCCACTCCAGGAGACCCTTAATGGTATAAAATACTTGGCTATTAAAAATTGATGAAAATTTGGTTTAAGTAAAATGCTCAGTTATCCTATGATATATGTAATCATTCTTCTCGTTGATTATTAACCTCTATCGCCGGAAGGTCCTGGAGATCCAATGTTGCCTTTTTGTCCTTTGCTACCAGGCACTCCAGGCACTCCAGCAACTCCATTGACACCGATCGGACCTGCTGGGCCTTGTTGACCTGCATTTCCAGGAGATCCAGTTCCTCCTGCAAAGACCCATAAAATAGTGTAATAAATTTTTTTAAATGTATAAATATAATAATTTATACAAATTATGTAATATTAAAAAAGTTTTTTTACAAATTTATTAACCTTTAAATTGAAAAGATATAAATACAACAAAGGTGCAAAACTATATAAAAAGTTGAAACGAAAAAGTACATATAATTTTACCCTGTGGGCCTGGTTGTCCTCTCGTTCCAGGCACTCCAGGAAATCCTTGGAAGCCTGGAGAGCCTGCTGGTCCTTGTGGACCTGGCTGTCCAGCAGTTCCTGAAGGACCAGAAGGACCAGGCAGACCACCTGATCCCAGAGGACCAATCTGACCGGTTGCACCTTGTAATCCTGACACTCCAATAGCTCCTTTATTTCCAGTTGGACCTTTAGGTCCTTGAGGTCCAGGTGCTCCAGAGTTTCCTTGAAATCCCGGTATTCCAATAAAGCCCCTCAGTCCAGCTTGTCCCGGCTGACCAGGGTTTCCAGCGAAGCCCTGTTCGCCCGGAGAGCCTGTCGGTCCAGTATCACCGTTATCTCCACGAGGGCCCTGTTGTCCCACTTGGCCTGAAGCACCAACTGCTCCTTGCAGTCCTGGACTTCCAAGCACACCTTTCGCACCACTTTGGCCTCTTGGACCTTGTTGACCAGGGTTGCCTGCTTGACCCGACAAGCCAGTCTCTCCAACTGTTCCTGGCGTTCCAGGAAGCCCCTTTTGTCCTGCACTACCAGGAGCTCCCGCAGGGCCTTGGAAACCAGGCTCTCCTTGCGTACCAGGCGCTCCAGCCACACCTAGACTGCCCACCTGTCCCTGTGGTCCTAGTGGTCCCTGTGGACCAGGCGACCCTTGTGCTCCTTGATCTCCTTGCAAGCCTGTGTCTCCTTGGGGACCTTGTAGTCCAGGCAAGCCAACTGACCCAATATTTCCTGCATTTCCACTCCTTCCAGCAGGACCTTCAAATGATATATGATTTATTAACTTTTATTTTACACTCAAACCTACAAATAAGTTCAAAAAACTAAATAAAGCCTTTAAAAATGAGTAACTTCTAAGAAATTACCTTGAGGTCCAGGTTGACCAACTGGTCCTGCATTTCCCGGAGAGCCTACTTCTCCCGGCTGACCCTTTGACCCACTTGCACCAGCATCACCTGTATCTCCACTTGGGCCCAGAGGACCTGAAGGACCCGGCTGTCCTTGTGGTCCCGCCTGACCAGGCACACCTCGATCTCCTTGCTGGCCAATTGGTCCTGGCTGGCCACTGTCTCCTTGTTGTCCAACGTTTCCAGGAGCTCCAATTGATCCTGGAGATCCAACAGGTCCAGGCGAGCCTTTCAATCCTTGTACGCCTTGAGTGCCTGGGAGACCAGCACTTCCAGGAGTACCAGTGTCACCTTGAGCTCCATTCGGACCAAGAGGACCTCGCTGACCCGCTGGACCAGGTTGACCATCTGATCCCGAAGCACCTGTATCACCTCTGCCACCTTGCTGACCGTTTGGTCCAGATTGACCTGCGGGCCCTTGAACGCCCTGAGGACCTGGTGCGCCGTTTGGTCCAGTTTGTCCTCTTGGACCAGAACTTCCAGTGTTGCCTGGTTCTCCTAGAAAACCAGGAGAACCGGGTTGTCCTTGTGCTCCTGTGTCTCCTGAAGGACCTTTTAGACCACTAGGTCCTTGAGGTCCAGGCTGGCCTATGTTTCCTGGCTGACCAGCAGGTCCTGGTAAGCCAGGCTGTCCAGGTTGACCGGGAGATCCTAGAGTATGGCAGATTGAATATATCTATAAGATTAATCAAAAAAGTTTAAAATAGCATATACATATACTAGCTTCATAATGAAATGAATTTAATTTTTATCTATAAAACCTTCCTTTAACTTCACCTTTTTGTCCTCGAGGTCCTTGTTCGCCTCGTGCATTCGTGTTATCTCCCGGCAGACCTGGCAGACCTACAAGCCCTGTATCTCCAGACGGGCCAACAAGCCCTTTGAAACCAGTAGATCCCGTTGGGCCAGTAAATCCAGGCTGACCCGAAGTACCAGGCTGACCTCTGTCTCCAATTGCCCCTGCAGGTCCTAGAGGTCCCGCAGAACCATCAGGTCCTGGAACTCCATTTGGCCCTCTTGCTCCTTGAACTCCCTGTTGTCCAACGTTTCCAGGCACTCCAGCTTGACCTTGAAGTCCGGCCTGACCTGGCTGACCCCTGTCTCCGGACTGCCCAGGTGATCCGTTTTGTCCAATCGGTCCTGAAACAATTATCAAAATTAAATTCATATTAAATGACTGTAAAGAGATAATTAAAAAAATATATGAAATATGAAAAAAAAAGGTTTAGAGATAAATATTATCAAACCTTGTGGTCCAACAGATCCTGGAACACCAGCTTGGCCAGGATTGCCTTTGCCTCCTTGGGCACCTGTAAAGCCCTGAGGTCCCGGAACGCCTGATGATCCTGTGAAACCTTGAGGTCCAACTGGACCAGGTTGACCACTTTGTCCTTTAGGTCCTTGTGAGCCAGTGAAACCTTTGCTACCAGGAGTACCGAGAGCTCCTCTTTCACCTATCTGACCATCGGGTCCTGGCTGGCCAACGACCCCAGGCTGTCCTATACTACCTTTCGATCCTTGAGCACCTGGAAGACCAGGAGAGCCTTTAGGACCTAAGGAGCCTGGTTGGCCCTTGTTGCCTGGAGCTCCTGCTCGTCCAGTAGCTCCTGCAGGTCCTGCGAATCCAGTTGCTCCAGATGGACCAGGCTGTCCAACTGATCCGACTAATCCTGGCAATCCTAAATCTCCCACTGGTCCAAGCGCACCAGGCTGTCCTGGAGAGCCCTGTGCCCCAGGCGTCCCTTTCAAACCAACTGGTCCTGCAGGACCCGTGAAACCCTGGGGCCCAGGAGCACCGTTGTCTCCAGGTAGACCAACTTGACCAGGAAGTCCTAAAGGACCTGAAATAAAAATCATAAAAATGTGAATAGAATGTAAAACTTAAAACGTAAACGTTTCCCATAACCAGTCAGGTTATATTGGTAGAACGGGTAGCTGATTCGGCAACGACTCTCGGCTTTGACCAATAATGAAAGGTCCTAGGTTCAAGTGCAACTAATGCCCTAGTAACCCAAAGGCGAAAATGAAAATATGCAGCCTAAGTGGCCTGGAAGCCCGTTCGGGTTATACGCTACTATAATAATGCTCGTCATTATTATTATTATTATTATTATATTGGAAAATTAGGTAATTTTTTTTATCGGCGCCTTTGTTATCTCAAAGTCATTAACTAATCAACTACCCATTTAAACGATTTATAAAAGATTTAAATTTATTTAAACATAATAATTTAAACAACTATTTCATTAAGTAAAAACGAAAACTTCATATTTCAATATTACAATTTATTAAAAAATATGTTTCTAACCTGGATTTCCAGGAGAACCAGCATTTCCAGTGTCTCCGGTATCTCCAGCAAGCCCCTGAATTCCTTGTTCACCAGGACTTCCAGGCTGACCCAAAGGTCCTGAAGAACCAGTATCACCCTTCAACCCTGGGTTGCCTCTCAAGCCAGTAGGACCCGAAGGACCTGGCAGGCCTTTCGAACCTGCAGGTCCTTGTGATCCGGGTAAGCCTGGTACACCTATTGCTCCAATTTGTCCTGGAAATCCGATGTCACCAGGAGCACCTTGGGCACCCTGATTTCCTGGCTGACCTTGATTACCAGGCTGACCAGGGCTTCCAATAGGTCCTTTAGGTCCCTGCCCACCTGTGTCACCCACACTTCCCGTGAATCCTGTTCCACCCTGAGATCCGGGTGAGCCTGGAGAACCAGATAAACCAGTGGCTCCTTGCGGACCAGGCTGTCCTGGGCTTCCTTTGTTGCCAGATTGTCCCGGTGATCCAGAAGACCCAACTGAGCCTTGTGGACCAGATGCTCCAGGGGCTCCCTTGGGCCCTTGACTTCCAGGAGAACCACTAATTCCTGTCGATCCAGTAGGACCTGTGGCGCCTTTAGGACCTGCTGCACCGATGTTTCCAGGGCTGCCTTTTTCGCCACTTGAACCAGCTTGTCCTACTGGCCCTGCTGGACCTGTAGCTCCTTGAAGCCCTATATCCCCATTTTGACCTGGTAAACCAGGAGATCCAAGTTGTCCCTGAGGACCTGGAGCTCCCTTGTTTCCTGGACTTCCTGGCTGACCATTAGGTCCTTTCTGACCTTGTTGTCCATTATCACCTGGAAGACCAGTAGCGCCCTGGCTGCCTGGTGCACCTGGAGATCCCTTTCCACCTTGATTACCTGGTGATCCAATTTCACCTTTGCTTCCAGCTTGACCTGCTGGACCAGGTAAACCAATCTGGCCTGCAGCCCCTGTGAAGCCGTCTTGACCTCTTGTTCCAGTCGAACCAGCTACACCTGGTGACCCGGGCTGACCTCTTGTTCCCTGTGGCCCTGGTTGACCCGGTTGACCATTGCTACCTGCTTGACCGGTGTCTCCTGAAAGTCCTGGCTGTCCTGTCGCTCCTTGAGAGCCGGGTTGTCCATTGGGCCCTGGCAATCCAATCGACCCTTTCGTGCCTGGCTCTCCAGTGGATCCAGTAGATCCTAAATGAATTTTTATGAGAAAACTTTAGTTTAAGCAAAAAAAAATTAATAAAAATATTCAGTTTACAAATAAAAAAGAGTATCTATTCACGAAGATTTCTAATATGGAATTAATTAATGTATCTCAAAAGAATAAAATGGCAGGTAGAAATATAACAGTTCTCAATTAAAAACGAATGAATAGAAATTAAGACAAATTAAACTTTTTCAGATATTATTGCTAAAATTATAATTTAAAGATCGGAGGCACGATAAAACAACAATTAAATTTTTAACCTTGAGGTCCAGGCAAGCCGGGCTGACCAGGGTTTCCATTTGAACCTACTTCTCCAGGCTGTCCTGCATTTCCTGTATCTCCATTAGCTCCTACAGCTCCTGCAGGACCAACTGCTCCTCTGTCTCCTTGTAGACCTGGTGAACCAAGTTGTCCAACGGCTCCAGGCAGTCCAGGTGCTCCTGTAAATCCTTGCTGGCCTGGACTCCCAGGCTGACCGATAACTCCTTTCTCTCCAGTTGCTCCCACTGCTCCTGGAGTACCAGTCGCTCCAACCGGACCAGGAGCTCCAAGTTGTCCTGGAGAACCAGGCTGGCCCGGAGAGCCATCTGGTCCAGGAAGGCCTTGAGCACCCACTGGGCCAGCCTGTCCAACGTTGCCTACGTTGCCTGGTGCTCCAGTGTCACCCTTACTGCCCTGACTTCCTTGTTGTCCAGGAGAACCGTTTGGACCTGCATTGAATAAGTTGCGTAAATTATTGAAAATGTAAAAGATATCGATATTTAATACTCATATTTTGAACTAACCTATTTGTCCCTGATCCCCAGGTTGACCGCTTTGTCCAGCTGGTCCAGTGTCTCCTTGAAGGCCCTGTACTCCTCTTGGACCAGACGCTCCAACAGCGCCTGAGGTTCCAGTGTCTCCCGGTTGTCCAGCTTGGCCTGGGGAGCCTGGTTGACCTGTAGGATTGTTTGAAATCATTAAAATAAATTCATTTTAACGAATAATTATCAAAAAACTTGTTTTTCTAGAAATATACTAATTTTAAATTTCCAAAACTATTTTCTACTTGGTACAAAACTTTTAGAAATTACAATTTTCAAGACTATAAGAAATTTAATTTGTTAAACCTTCTTTTAACGCTTATAAAAACTTGAAATTAATTTTTACAAATTTTAAAAATAATATTTTTATTTTGAAGCTTTTGAAAGCGTTAAATAAAGTTTAAAATAGGAATAAGCTACAAACCTAATGGTCCTGCAATTCCTGGAGATCCTATTTGGCCTTTAGCACCTTGAGGTCCCGGATCTCCAGCCAAACCGACAGCACCTATTTGTCCCACAGGTCCGGGAGCACCCGGAAAACCTGTAGAACCAGCTTGTCCAGGTGACCCAGTGCCTCCTTTGTTGCCTGGAAGACCAGATGGTCCTCGAGATCCAGATTGTCCAGGACCGCCTGTCTCTCCAGGCGTGCCTGGGGTCCCCGTAGCTCCTGTGAAGCCAGCCTGTCCTGGACTGCCTGCTTGTCCAGCTGGACCAGTATCTCCAACTGTTCCAGAAGCTCCTTTCTGGCCTTGAGCTCCATTATCTCCTAAAGCCCCTGGACTTCCAGGCTGACCAACTGCTCCTGGTTGTCCAACTGGTCCTGGTAGACCTACAGGTCCGGGTTGACCAGGTTGTCCTGGAAGTCCCTTAATTCCTACATTACCAACGTCTCCTGGCAGTCCAATCGGTCCTTTTTGGCCCTGTTGTCCATTGGGTCCAGGTGATCCCGCTTGTCCAGCCGGTCCTGGGTCACCTTTGTCTCCCGGTGAACCTGTTGCTCCTTGAATACCTGATTTGAGAAAATAGGCAAGTTTTTATTTGTCATGAAAATTCAGATTATTTGAATTCTAAGAAATTGTTCGCCAATGATTCATTTCAAATTTTAAACAATGGTAAGATTAAAAGTTTTAACTAATATGGAAGTATTTATATGACTGCTTAGGAAAGGTAGAAAAAATCTATGAAAAACGATAGACAATATATAAAGATCAGGAAGAGAGTTTTGCGAAAAAACCAAAGAATTGAACAACCAAAAAACATGTTTCAAAATATAAAATTACCTGGCACTCCTCTGGTTCCAGACACTCCTTTGTTACCAGGTTGACCTTGAGGACCAGGTTGACCCCTAGAACCTGCCTGGCCCTGTGAACCAGCCGGCCCTGTTGGTCCTGGAGTGCCTTTGTCTCCCTGTTGACCAGGAGTACCTACTTGGCCGGGACTTCCAGAACTTCCTTGCTGACCAGTGGCACCTTGCGGGCCCTGCTGTCCCACAACTCCAGCTGCTCCTTGAACACCTTGAACACCATTAAGTCCCACTGCTCCCCTGTCTCCCGCTTGGCCAGGCGCTCCGAGGCTTCCAGACGGACCCGGAAGACCAGTAGCTCCTTGCGCTCCCTGGCTTCCAGGTTGTCCATTGTTTCCTGCCTGTCCAGGTGCTCCATTAGGACCAGGCTGGCCTGTGCCCCCTGTCGCTCCTTGATTTCCTTGTTGGCCTTGTTGGCCTGGAGATCCAGGCAAGCCAGGAAGACCTGTTTAGATGTTTTTTTTTGAATTTATATGACCATTCTAGTGGTTCATTGTTATATTTGCAGACATTTTAGGAAGTTTTACAATTCAGAGTACAACAGAAAAAACCTGTAGCTCCAGGACTTCCAGGTTGACCATCAGTACCACGATCTCCACTCTGACCAGGTTGACCAATAGGACCCTTCTGACCAGGAGTGCCTGGTTGTCCCTGAGAACCAGGCTGACCCTGCACGCCTGGAGCCCCTGTGTCACCCGAGAAGCCAGTGAATCCAGTGCCGCCAATCGGTCCCTGCTGTCCTATGTTGCCACTGTAACAAAAGTTTGAATAAGCATGAAGTCTTCGTCAAAAGTGTACTATTTATGGATGCTTGAAAAGCATATTGCATGGCTTTTATTTTGAAAAATTCAGCATTCAATTAACTAGGAAATGATATTCACCTAGATCCAGTGGGTCCTGTAGCTCCGGTACCGCCAGTGAAACCAGTGAACCCTTGTGATCCTGCGAGACCTGCCTGACCTCTCTGGCCGGATGAACCTGGTGCTCCCTTATTACCTTGTGGACCAGGATCTCCAGTGTCTCCTTGCTGTCCAGTGGAACCAAGCAGTCCTTTCACTCCGGCAACTCCAGGAGCTCCAGACGCTCCAGTAAATCCTTGTTGTCCAGAAGGTCCTGGTGAGCCTTTGTTTCCGCTTGGACCTGTGTCTCCAATTGGACCTGGAAAACCTATTTGTCCAGGATTTCCTGCCTGGCCCGGGTCACCAGTTGCTCCAGCTGGCCCTGGTTGTCCTTGGCTTCCTTGAGGACCAGGAGCGCCCTTGTCTCCCACACTTCCAAGTGCTCCAACTGCACCAGGCTGGCCTGGATTTCCAGTGAAGCCCTGAGGCCCTGGAGCTCCAAGAGAACCACGAGGACCTGGTTGGCCAGCTTGACCTGCAGGACCCGGTTGTCCTGTGGAGCCTTGATTGCCTTGTTGACCTTGTTGTCCTGGAGAACCTTTAGAGCCAGGCAAGCCTGTGTCTCCCTGCAGGCCTGGTTGTCCCAGGGGTCCAGGAGATCCTTTTTGCCCTTGAGCTCCTTGTGCACCTGGCTGTCCAGGCTGACCTGGACTTCCACTGAAGCCTGGTTCTCCTGGAGCTCCTATGTTACCCTTGGATCCGGGGCTTCCGGTATCACCAACTGCACCAATAGCTCCAGGCTGACCCGAAGGTCCTGGTTGTCCTTTCGGGCCAGCCTGACCCGAAGGTCCAATATTTCCAGTGAATCCTTGAGAACCTGTATCACCTCGATCTCCTTGCAAGCCGGGTGAGCCAATGTTGCCAGTGGCGCCTGCAGGTCCAGGACTGCCAGGAGAACCAGATAGACCTGCAGATCCTGGATTGCCTCTGTCTCCTGGTAAACCCACACTACCAGGAGCTCCTGCCGCCCCCTGGTCCCCTGGAAGACCCACTTGACCTGTTGGGCCTGTGGAACCAGTGCCTCCTTGTGAACCAGGCAAACCTTTGTTTCCTTGGCTACCAGGTGTTCCAGGATTACCTTTTAAAAGTGGATGAATTGACGTTGAGATAATGAAGATTATATTTAAAACAATTTTTTTAGAACCATCTATTAAGAAAGCAAATGGAAGTTTCGATTATGGCGTAGTTTAAAAAAAATAAATATTACCTGCTTGTCCGGGTTGTCCTGTGGCGCCTTGCTGACCCGGTTGTCCCTTGTTTCCTGCTGGTCCAGGAGCTCCAGGATTTCCAGAAGGACCAGGATTTCCTTGGAAGCCTGGTTGACCCAAAGGACCTGCATTGCCTGGTTGGCCGTTCTGACCAGGTGTTCCTGTATCGCCGACAGCTCCAACATCGCCTCTGAGACCAGTTGCACCAGGAGCACCCACAGTCCCTGGTTGACCCACATTTCCTGTGGCGCCCTGCTGACCAGGCTGACCTGTGTTGCCCTGTGGTCCAGGCTGCCCAGGCTGTCCAGGGGAGCCCTTATTTCCCTGCACTCCAACTGAGCCAATAGAACCAATAGGACCGGATTGACCAGTGGAACCTTGAGGACCTGGCTGACCTGCCTGACCTCTTTCGCCTTGAGCACCAGGCTGGCCTATCTGACCAGTAAAGCCGACTAATCCTGCAGGTCCTGTTGCTCCTGTGCCGCCTGAAACTCCTCTATCTCCAGGCAAGCCTTGGGCTCCTGGCTGACCATTTGTTCCAGGGTTTCCAGCATTACCCGGCTGACCTTTTTCACCTTGTTGTCCTGGAAGTCCAGCATCTCCGACTTGTCCTTGTTGTCCAGGGTTGCCTGGTAAGCCAACTACTCCAACGGCTCCTACCCTGCCAGTGTCTCCTGCTGCTCCAGGACTTCCGGGTTGACCCGCTTGACCATTCTGGCCTGTGGGACCTATAGGACCACTCTGTCCTTGAGGACCTGGAATTCCTGGAGTTCCTGGCAAGCCTTGCGCTCCCTGGGGACCCGATTGACCTGTGAAACCAGTGCCTCCAGTGTTTCCAGCATCGCCTGGGAATCCTATCTGACCAGGAGAACCTGTAACAGAAAAAAATTGTATTAGGTTTTGAATTTTAAAAATGAACTTTGCAACGATTGTTAAATATTGGCTTAATTTGAAAATCTTCTATGATTCGTTGTATTATTTAAGACTGTAATTCATTTGCGTTTCAATTGCTTTTATGAGTATCAAGTTCCATTTATTAAGTTTTTAAAACATATCAACAATTCGTTTAATGAGATTTATGATTAAAAAAATAATACTGAATATAATGAGAAAAAGCTAACCAGGAGTTCCTGTAGCGCCCGCAAATCCAGTATCTCCAGTGCCTCCTGTGTTTCCTGTAGAGCCTGTCGCACCCTGTGGTCCAACGGCTCCTTGAGGACCTTGTTGACCGAGACTACCAGGCTGTCCAGGCAGACCAACATTTCCTGGCTGTCCATCATCACCTGACACACCCTTGGAACCTGTTGTTCCCTTCAGTCCAGTAAGACCCTTGGCTCCCTGTTGGCCTGCAAGACCTTGTTGTCCTGTGAAGCCCTGCTGACCCGTCGCTCCCACAGGGCCCTGGGCACCTTTAGATAAACGCATGTAGATGTAATAAAAACAATTTTTTATAAAAAAGAAAGTTGAATATTTTCCTTAATAAATTACTCTTAACCTTAAACTACCAAACCTGGATTTCCAATGGCTCCTTGGGGACCTGGACTTCCTTGACTTCCAATAGGCCCTTTGTTTCCAGGTTGCCCTGTAATGCCGGTTAAACCTGTCACTCCGGTATCTCCCACCGAACCGGGTTGTCCTGGAGAGCCTATGAAACCCTTCGGACCTGGAGAACCAGCTGAGCCTGATGGGCCGGTGTCTCCTATTGGTCCCTGCGGTCCTGAAGAGCCAGTGCCTCCAGCTGGACCTATAGAGCCTCTTAAACCAGCAATGCCTGGGGATCCACGAGGTCCAGTGGCTCCTGGTTGACCTGCAACTCCTTGAAAGCCAGGTGCTCCGGTGTCGCCCTGCTGTCCAGGCAAGCCCGGGTCTCCTGCAAAGCCGATCTGACCAGCCTGTCCCGTGAAACCAGTGGCTCCTTGTTGGCCTGGTTGCCCTGGGTTACCATCCTGTCCTCGGGGCCCAGTTGCTCCTGTGATGAAGAGGCATTATGAACTTTCACAATATACATGAAAAACGATAATTAAATTATTGAAAAATACTAAGAAAAAAAATTTCAACTACTTTAAAAAGATATCATAGAAATCTAAAAAAATATATTATAAAATTTAAAAAAATTCTTAACTAAAACTTATTTTTATATTTTAGAAATATTTTATTTTTCATGAAAAAGTTTAAATTTAAAAAAAAATCAAAATAATTATAATAATTATAAGCTATATTTTATATAATAACAAAATAACCAGGATTTCCTGCCGGTCCTGATATTCCTTTGTTTCCTGTGCTTCCAACAGGCCCTCTTTCTCCTGGCTGTCCTACTGGACCTGAAAGCCCTGAGTTCCCAGTCGCTCCTGTAGGTCCTGTGAAACCCACTGGACCAAAACTGCCTTGCTGACCAGGCAATCCCGTGGATCCTGTGGCACCAAACCCTGGAGCTCCTTGAGGACCAGGCTGGCCCTGAGATCCCGGCTGCCCATTTGTTCCAGGTTGCCCAATGTTTCCCGCCTGACCAGCTGGTCCAGGGTTTCCTTTCTGACCTGCAGGTCCTAATGCACCAGAGTCTCCTTGTAGTCCTTGTGGACCTGATTTAAAAAAAATACTTTATTCGTGCCCACAATTTAAAAAAAAGTTAATTTAATCATAAATTTCACTTTACCTGTAGGTCCTCGTTGTCCTTGAGGCCCAGGCAAGCCAGTTGGACCCAAAGGTCCTGGCGCTCCTGAGTCGCCTTTCAAGCCTTGATTTCCTGGTTGGCCAGATGGTCCTGGGCTGCCTTTGCTGCCTGGGAAACCTGGGTTACCAGAAGTTCCAGTCGCTCCTCTGTCTCCTGTGGCTCCCTGCTGACCAGATGGTCCTACCAATCCTGCAGAGCCTTGAGGACCCGGATCACCAAGCTGTCCCTGAAGTCCTGGAGAGCCAACCTCTCCTTGAGGACCAGGCTGACCTGCATCTCCTGACGGACCCAAATCTCCAGGCTGACCAAGGTCTCCTGGCTGTCCCGTTGATCCTACTTGTCCTTGTGGTCCTGGCTGTCCTGATGGTCCTGTGGCACCTTTTCCTCCCTGAGCACCTGTAAATCCTAACTGACCCTGTTCTCCAGGGATGCCTGGTTGACCTTTGGGTCCCGGTTGACCCTTGAAACCAGTAGGACCAGTGTTTCCCGCAGGTCCAGGCGCTCCAGGCTGACCAGTAGATCCTGTTGGACCCGTGTCTCCAACTCCACCAGCTGTTCCAATGGCTCCAGGCAATCCATTCAGACCAGGAGAGCCAGGAGTGCCCTGGTTTCCTGGTTGACCTGCAAATCCTCTATCACCTGCAGCTCCAGCAGGACCAGGTTGGCCGATCTGACCTGTCGAGTAATTTCTAAAGTTTCACACATCACTTAACCTCTATAATTTGATCGTCTATGAAAAAACTATTTAAATCTGGTTTCACAATCATCATTATTTTCAAGCTAATTTACCCGGTTGTCCATCCCTTCCAGGAGAGCCTTGGTTTCCGGCTGGACCTTTCTCTCCTGGTTGTCCTGGAGTACCAGTAGCTCCTATATTTCCATTGGGACCAGGTAAACCTGACTGTCCCTTGTCACCCTGTTGGCCTGCTGGTCCAGAAGGTCCTCTAAGTCCAGCTGCTCCCTGGTCTCCAGGAGCACCAACGTTTCCGGGTTGTCCCACTGCTCCTCTTGGTCCTGCTGGACCGGGTACTCCTACGCTGCCAGAACTGCCAGTGTCTCCTCTGTCACCTTGTAATTCGATTGATCGTCATTTTAATTAATCTGCTAAAGATTTATAAATATAGCGAGATTCAAATTTTAAAAACATTTATGGTGAATATTTTATTGCCATGTTTATAAACTGCGTATTACTTATGATAATAACATTTTAAAATGTGCAATTAAAACCAACCGGGGTTTCCAATGGGACCGGGCTGGCCAGAAGATCCTGTGAAGCCGGTAGCCCCTGTGAAGCCAGGCTGACCCACCTGGCCTGGCTGCCCATTAGGACCTGGCTGACCCAATGGTCCCTGAAGACCTTGGCTTCCGGGCTGACCCTGGTTGCCTGCAGATCCAGCTGGTCCCAAATTGCCTGCAATGAATGATAACGTATTAAAAACCCTTGAAAGAATCCTCTATAGGAAGAATATTATATTAATAAAACTCCATTGTTAAATAGTTGAAGAAAAAGTAGGAATGAAACCTTGAGGTCCCGGTGAGCCTGGAGCCCCCTTTGAGCCAGGAGAGCCTTGCTGGCCTCTGTCTCCAGCTGCTCCAACAGAACCAGGCTGTCCTGTTGGTCCAGTTTGTCCAGTGAATCCAGTTAATCCCTTCTCACCAACCAGTCCAAGTGCCCCAGCTGGTCCCGTGAAGCCTGTGGCTCCTTGCTGTCCTGGCGAACCAGCCTGTCCAGAGAGACCAGGAGCTCCAGTGAAACCAGGTTGACCCGTTGCACCTACAGCTCCTATTAAATAAGTTATTTGATGATAATGATGTTTATTTAATATAGCACCCAAAAAACTGAAGCACATGGTTCTATTTTTCTTCAATAGGTTTTTGAAGATAATTAAAAAAATTAAAATGGCACCGTTTTGTCCAGGTGATCCAGGCTGGCCTGCGTTTCCGGCCGCGCCAGGGTTTCCTCGGTCCCCTTGCTGGCCACTCAGACCAGGAGATCCAGGCAATCCAGCTAGTCCAGGCTGTCCAGTTGCGCCTAAAGAACCTTGAGTTCCCTGGTCTCCCTTCAGACCTTGAGGTCCTGGTTGTCCTGGAGAACCAACGGAACCAGGCTGACCAGTGGATCCAGTGGCACCCGGAAGTCCATCAGATCCCCTGTCACCCTGAGGACCACTAGCTCCCGACTGTCCAGTTTGTCCAGTGGCTCCTTGAGCACCTTGACTGCCTGCGTTACCTGGCAATCCAGTTGCACCTTGGAGGCCTGAAGAGCCAGGAATGCCTGCTACCCCTTTGTTTCCTTGGCTGCCTGGTTGACCAGGCTCCCCACGATTGCCAGGCTGACCATTCTGTCCAGTCAAGCCTGCAAATCCTGAAGCACCAGTGTCTCCTAGAGCTCCGATCTGTCCAGGCTGGCCCTGTTGTCCTGGGTCACCTTGCAAACCTTGAATCCCTGAATCACCTGGTTGCCCATTTATTCCAGGTAGTCCGAGTGCACCCTTGTTTCCAATGGAGCCAGTGCTGCCTTGAGGACCAGTGAAGCCAACTGCCCCTTGCGGCCCTTGGTTTCCCTGCTGGCCAGTGGAACCTGCCCTTCCCGATGAACCAGTGTCTCCCGAGAAGCCAGTGAAGCCTGTGCCACCCACCCCTCCTTGAGGCCCAGGTGCTCCAGGACTCCCGATTTGTCCAGCCGGCCCGTTTACGCCTTTAATTAGGTGATAAATTCAATTTTTTTTCATATTAGCGGATTGAAAATCTAGATATTTACAATAAAATTGAAATTTGAATAAGTTTAAAACTTAGAAAATAAAAACTTATTTAACTGTTGACTTACCCACTTGCCCTTGGGGACCGGGTTGTCCAGTCGCACCTACTTGACCAGGAGCACCTGAAGATCCTGTGTCTCCAGCAAATCCTCTAGCCCCAGCCTGTCCGACCTGTCCAGGGTTACCTGGTGAGCCTGGCTGACCCTTGTTGCCTGATGGACCAGGCTGACCTGGAGCTCCGCTGTTTCCAGAAGGTCCAGTGTCTCCCCCGAGTCCAAGCTGTCCTTTGCTACCTTGCTGTCCCTGTGGACCGGTCGGACCCAAAGGACCTGCAGGGCCTGCGGGTCCCGTAGCTCCTTGCAATCCTGGTTGACCATTCGATCCTCTGGGTCCTTGCTGACCATTGCTGCCAGGCTGTCCCTTGTTCCCTTGAGTGCCTGGCTGTCCAGGTTGACCAACAGGGCCTGGTAGTCCTTTATTACCGGGAGAGCCATTAGTTCCCTGCAAACCAGTGGCACCAATACCTCCTGGTTGACCTACTTGGCCAATAGGTCCTGTGAAACCCTGAGAACCTGGTAATCCTGGTGCTCCAATCTGGCCAGCCTGACCAGGAGACCCTGTGAACCCCTTAATTCCAGCTGGACCAGGATTTCCAGTGTCCCCAGTGAAGCCCGTAGAACCTTGTTGTCCTGGAGTTCCTTGAGCGCCATTGTCTCCTTGCTGTCCAGACGGACCTATCGAGCCAATAAGACCGGGCTGACCAACGTTACCTGTAAACAAGCATTTTATTAGTTAAATGTTTGAAACTTTTGTGCTTCAAATGAATAAAGATGAAAACAATGTAATTTATAAGATCTTGACTCAATCATTTGGTCAGTAGAACCACCTTTTTGTCCTTGAGTTCCAGTAGCTCCTGTAGCTCCAGTGAAACCTTGAGGACCTTGTTCTCCAGGTGATCCTTGCTGGCCTTGCTCTGCAGAGCGTCCCATGGGTCCTGGAGGTCCTTTGGCTCCCGTTGCACCCATGCCTCCACTAGTGCCAGCAGGACCTGTGCCTCCCTGTGCTCCAGGAGTGCCAGGCTGCCCACCAGGTCCTGCGTTTGATTATAAGGTCCTATCAAAATCTGGTAAGACTTGGAATCGAGAAAGAAATCATAATTTTTTAATAAGCTTTAACTTTAATAAAAAATGAGTGCCTAAAACAACGGAAAAAAAGAAAATTATGCTGTTTATAATTTCACGGTGATGAAACAATAAGAAAAACGATAAAATTTATTTTGCTTTAATAACCTTATTGATTTTTAATTAAATCTTGTTGAGCATTAAATATAGAATACCTATATTTCCAGAAGGTCCTATTGGCCCAGAGGGTCTTTGAGGTCCAGCATCACCAGGAACCCCTTTCTGGCCTTGCGGACCTGGTTGGCCATTCGGTCCAGGGGCTCCTAGAGAACCAGTGGGTCCAGGTGATCCTTTCTGACCTTGTTGTCCACTTGGTCCAATATTTCCTGGCTGACCACTGGGTCCTCTATCGCCAATAGCGCCTTGAACTCCTAGTGGACCAGGGTTTCCTGGATTACCGACAGCTCCTATGGGTCCACTTTGTCCGACTTCGCCAGGGTTTCCCGGTGCTCCTTGCGTGCCTGGATTTCCACTAGGACCGCTTTGACCAGCTGGTCCAGTAGGTCCCTTATTTCCCTGAGGACCTGCAGGTCCAGTATTTCCTTGAGATCCAGGTTGACCTTTTGGTCCTTGGGGTCCAGAGTTTCCAGCCGGACCAGGTGATCCTTGAATACCAGAGAAGCCTGGTGTTCCTTTGGGTCCTGGTGAGCCTTGGGTTCCAGCTGGGCCTGTTTTTACATTTTAATTTAAACTATTCCTCATCTTCTTAAAAATAAACTATTTTGTTCAAAATATTTTATCAGTATTAATACCTTGTTGTCCTGGCTGCCCAGATGGACCCTTAGAGCCTGCTTGTCCAGTCTGACCTGGTTGACCCTTCGGACCTTCCGAGCCTGGATTTCCTTGAAGTCCAGAAAGTCCTGGAACACCCTGTGGACCCTGCTCACCAATTTGTCCTGGAGTGCCATCGTTTCCCGCCTGCCCAGGACTTCCCGAAGGTCCTTTCAAGCCAGCCTGTCCTGCTGGCCCAGGAGAACCCTGGAGACCTTGCTGGCCTCGGTCTCCTTGTTGTCCTTGCTGTCCTTGCGGACCAGATTGTCCTTGGTCACCAGCTGGACCGATGAATCCTGGAGTGCCAGAAAGTCCTTGAGGTCCAGGGTTTCCCTTCGGTCCTTGATTTCCTTGAGGTCCTGGTTGTCCTGCTTGACCAGGAGTGCCAGCAGCCCCACTTTGGCCAGTTGCTCCTGGTAGGCCTAAAATAAACGAAGATATTATTTAATAAAAATATAATTTTCTTATTAGAAAACGCAAATAAAATTTCAAAATTTCGATATAGAAAAAGAAAATTTGTAATAAAATATGTAATTATGAGTAATTAAACCTTGAGCGCCATTATTTCCGGGCTGTCCAGGTGATCCAGGTGATCCAGCGTCTCCTTGAAGACCCTTATCTCCTGTCGCTCCTGTATCTCCGTTTTGCCCGTTAGTTCCAGGTGTTCCTGCAGCCCCTGGTAAACCCTTCTGACCTTGTGGACCGACTTGACCAGGATTTCCAGAAGTTCCAGTAGATCCTTTGTCACCTTGCACGCCTGGCTGACCAATGCTGCCTTGTGAGCCTGGTTGACCAGATTGTCCTGGATTTCCTAGAGGGCCTCTGCTACCTTCGATGCCAGTAAATCCAGGAGAACCTGTGTCTCCTGGCGCTCCAGGAGCACCTGGGAAACCAGTGGGACCTTTCACACCAGAAACACCACTGTTTCCAGCAATGCCTTGAATGCCAGGTTGTCCAGCTTGGCCTGCGGGTCCTTGAGGTCCCTGAGGTCCTGAAGCACCCGGTTGTCCCTGAGGTCCTTGCAGGCCTTGTTGGCCTTGTGAGCCTGGAGTTCCAGCTTGGCCTAGAAATTTGGAAGAACGTTGGTTAGCCACAATAAAAAAACTCTCAACTAGTGATCACTAAATAAAGGCAATTAATCTAAAATTCTAGAACAACCTACCTAGTTGACCAATATTTCCGGCTGGGCCAGGCGCTCCTTTATCTCCAGCAGGACCAGTTGCTCCAGCTGGTCCGGTGTCTCCTTGCTGTCCATTACTGCCACTCTGACCAGTGTTGCCTGTGTCACCTTGGTCTCCTGCCTGACCAGGCTGTCCTGCTTGTCCAGGTGAGCCTTGTGGTCCAAGTTGACCTTTAGCCCCAGTGCTTCCTGTGAAACCTGTTGGCCCTCTGAAACCAGGAGAACCCTGCTGTCCTGGAGAACCAGTCAATCCAGGACTTCCAACTGGACCCTGTTGGCCTGGTGTTCCTGGCTGTCCCTTGTTGCCAGCCGGACCAGATTGACCAGTGTTTCCTGGCAAACCTCTGTCGCCCGTAGGTCCTTGAGAACCTGGTTGACCAGGAGAGCCTGCTTGTCCCGATTGGCCTTGAGGTCCTTGCTGACCTGGAATTTGAGTTTTAAAAACTTCATTTACGAGAGTAAATATACTATAATGCAAGCCAATGCCAAATTCATATGAAATAGATTAATGAAAAAAAACTTAAGATCAAGGACCTAATATATCTTTTTACGTATTCAATTGAATTTAATAAAGAATCTGTTAATAATAATAAAATAATACTCGCCTTGTTGTCCGGGACTTCCAGGCGTACCACTCTGACCAGGATCTCCATCTAAGCCATTGGCTCCAGGTTGGCCACTGGGACCTGACTGGCCTTTGTTGCCTGTGGATCCAGTCGGTCCGGGAAGTCCTGGGTTTCCAGACAAACCAGGAAAACCAGTATCTCCAACTGGTCCTGTTGCTCCTACTGCCCCATCCAATCCTGGCACTCCTTGGTTTCCGGGCTGGCCTGCTTGACCTGCAGGTCCTGGACTTCCTGGCTGTCCATTTATACCAGGCTGTCCGACGAAACCTGTGTTATTCAAAGATTTCATAAAGATTCATTACTTTAAATGACAATCAATTATATTTAATTTGAAGTGAATTCCAGGCAGCCTTATTTGAAAAGCCTACCGGGTTGTCCTTGTTGACCAGGTTGTCCAGAGACTCCTCTGTCTCCTTGCTGGCCTGGAGATCCTGTGTCCCCACTTGGTCCAGGTTGACCAGGATTGCCAGATAAGCCGGGAGATCCAACTTGACCTGTAGGTCCTTTAGAGCCAGGTAGACCAGTGAATCCAACATTTCCATTTGGACCAGGCTGTCCTTTGTTTCCTGCAAAACCAGTAAATCCAGGAGCACCACTAGGTCCTGCCAAACCGACGGCTCCAGTGGCACCTATTCGAATGTCAGAAAGTTTTAATATGGGCTCATAAAGCAGCTATTCAACTTTGAATAGCAGCTCTGTTTTAAACCTTGCTGTCCTGAAAATCCTGTAGCTCCAGCAGGACCAGGCTGACCAGGGTTCCCGACTGGTCCAGCAGAGCCTGGAAGACCTCTGTTCCCGCTCGGTCCTGTATCTCCAAGTGTACCAGTGTCACCCTGCTGTCCTGCAGGTCCTTGCGCTCCTGGCTGGCCTGCTGGGCCTTGGAAGCCTGGAGAGCCTGCTTGTCCTGGAGAACCTGCTTGTCCGGTTGCTCCAGCTCCTCCAGGGGCTCCTAAGAGGTTTGAGAATCAAATTTAAAGCATGAAATGAATCATTTTTTAATTTCACCAAACCTTGTTGGCCAGGATTGCCTGGCTGTCCTTGGAAGCCTTTGAAGCCAGTAAAGCCAGTGGCTCCTTTTTGTCCAGAGGGACCTGGTGCTCCAGCAGGGCCTGCAAAGCCTGATTGACCGGTGTCTCCTGGCTGTCCAACACTTCCAGGCTGACCAGGATTGCCAGCGTCTCCAGCCTGTCCAGCTTGGCCTGTGTTTCCAACGGAACCTGTGTTGCCCGTGTCTCCTTGAGGACCTGGCTGACCAACCGCACCTTTGTTGAGAAAAAAGTTAATTTCAACAAAATTCAAAAAGTAATTTTTTTTAAATGTTGAAGTTATAATAAAGGTAAAACTGATATTTTTGAAAAAAATTACCCGACGGTCCTGGGTTTCCACTGAACCCAGTATTTCCTCTGTCACCAGGCTGTCCTTGAGGTCCAGTGAATCCTGAAGGTCCTGCGGGTCCTGTAGGCCCTGTAGGACCTGTGTCTCCAGTATCGCCTAACTGGCCTGGTTGGCCTGTAGCGCCCGAAACTCCTTGCTGTCCTTGGCTGCCAGTGAATCCATTGAAGCCTTGAAGACCTGGAAGACCAGCAAAACCCACCGGACCTGTGTCTCCACTCTGTCCAATTGGGCCCACTTGTCCAGGTGATCCTGGGTCACCAATATTTCCTGCGGCGCCAGTCAGTCCAGTGTCACCCACTGCTCCAGAGGGTCCGATGTTTCCGGGCTGTCCAGTGAAACCGACAGGGCCTATTGAACCTTTATCTCCGGGAAAACCTGCTTCTCCCGGAAATCCTGGCTGGCCAGGATTTCCCTGAAAACCTGGTGAGCCTGGTTGTCCAGGTTGGCCCTTGTTGCCTAGAATTTATATTTTATTCGTTCATTAATGCTTTTTGTACAACTTTTTTACAAATATAAATTGAAATAATTTATTGCCGTAAAAATTTTTCCCTAATCTCTTTAAAAAATAAAAGGCATGAAAACAATAAACTATTCAAACTAATCAAAAAGTAATTGCATAAATTTTAGTATTTTTAAATAAAATTACTGATAATAATGGGCCTATACAATTTAACAGATCAGCACTCCATTTCAATGCATACCAGCTAGTCCAGCAGGACCAATGTTTCCTTTGATTCCAATAGAACCTGTTGAACCAGTTGCTCCTTGGGGACCTGGAAGACCTGTCGCTCCAGCTGGGCCTGTAAAATAAAGTTATTCGCGTTGAAATTTCTGTAATAAGTAATATTTAGAAAAGAACTAAAAAATCGTTTAATGAAGATAAAACTATGGTACCTGAAAATCCGGTTGATCCAACGTTTCCAGGTTGGCCTTGAGGGCCTGGTGCTCCAGGAAATCCAATCGGACCAGAAGGTCCTGTATCTCCTTGAGCGCCTTGGAATCCAGTACTACCCACCAATCCTGGATCTCCTGGAAAACCTGTGTCGCCCTTGAGACCTGTTGAACCCGTGAATCCAGTGAAACCTATGGCTCCCGAAGGTCCACTCGGGCCTGGTTGTCCTTTCTGGCCTTGAGGTCCTGAAAAGCCAGTTGCACCAGATGGACCTGTGAAGCCAACGGGCCCTTGAGCTCCCTGCGCTCCTCTGTCTCCCTGCGCTCCAGCTGGTCCTGTCGAGCCTGTCTCTCCCGCTCTTCCAGGGTTTCCTGTGAAGCCAGCAGGACCGGGTAAACCAATTTGTCCAGCTGGTCCTGTTTGTCCTGTCGACCCTTGAGGTCCTGGTACTCCTTGCACGCCCTGGTCTCCAGTGCTTCCTGTTCTTCCTGTGGAACCTGGTTGCCCCTGAAGGCCAGGTTGACCGACAACGCCATTGTCTCCAGGAAGACCCGCTTGTCCTTCTTGCCCAGTTGGACCTTTGAAATAATTATACGAGATATTTTGATACTAGTTAGAATAATAACTAATATTTTTATTTTACATTTTTTAATTAAGAACTTATTTAATTATCAAAAAATGATTAAGTACCTAGAGATCCAGGTTGTCCGGGCTGTCCCTTGTTTCCAGGACTGCCAAGCGGTCCAGGCTGGCCTGCAGGACCCGTGAAGCCACTAGGCCCAGGTTGACCCTGTTGACCTGCGTTACCTGGCCTGCCAGACTGCCCTTGTGGACCAGGCTGTCCTTTGGGACCACTAGATCCAATAGGTCCAGTGAATCCTAGCGAAAAAATACATTATTTTATTTATATATTTTTTAAAGCGACGTTTTTTAAATCATTAGATGATTAATTAGAATAAAATATTATTAAATTAAAAATTCAGACCCTTTAAAATATTGTAGGTGAATTAGTTAGTAATTTTAGTTTTTATTTATTTTAATTGAATTAAATAAATGAAATTATTTGAAAAACTATGCACATGACATTTTTCATACCTTGTTGTCCTTGAGGGCCTGCTGGTCCAGGGTTTCCAGTTGGACCGACCAAGCCTGTGTCTCCTGGCTGACCTTGACTTCCTGGCTGTCCCAAAGGTCCAGAAGGACCAACTGAGCCTGTGAAACCCTTTTGTCCCGCGGGACCTGGCAAGCCCTGGATTCCTGTAGAGTTGGATTGTCAATCATTATACTTTGATAATTATTTTCACTCACTGCATCAACACTGTAGTTGTAACGAAGCATTTTAAAAATTAAACTTGAAGAAGTAGTCAAACCTGGTGATCCAGTGCTACCACTCGGTCCAGCAGGGCCTGAGTCTCCTTGCAGACCCGGTAGACCTGTCGAGCCAGGGAATCCTTGTGATCCGTCTGGACCTTGGTTTCCTCGGTCTCCTTTAGCACCAGTAGCTCCAGTGGTTCCTGTATCACCTGCAGGACCAGCTACTCCTGGATTTCCTAGATTTCCTGGCTGTCCTGTACTACCGGTGAATCCTTGAGGACCTTGAAATGTATGTCCATATTTTATTATACTTCCTAAGTTTACAATGCTTGAGTGAAGTGACTTAAAATAACTTATATTTTTCCATTACAACATGAAATTTTGTTAATGATAAAATTTATATTAAAAGCTAAAAGCCATCATAATGAAATACATCACCTTGAAAGCCAGGTTGTCCTTGTGCTCCAGCTTGACCCGCAGGACCTGGACTACCAGCAGGTCCTGTTCCTCCGGGCTGACCAGGGTTGCCAGCTGCACCAGACTGACCTGGCTGACCAGAAGGACCTCTGAAGCCTGGGTTTCCACTGGGTCCGGGCTGTCCAAGGGGTCCAGCAGGACCTACTGGGCCAGTCGCCCCTGTTGCTCCATTGACCTGTGGACCAGGAGAGCCTTGAAGACCTTGCGAGCCTTGTGGGCCTTGAGCGCCTGGTTGGCCAGTGGGTCCAGCAGGTCCTGTGTTTCCTGCCAATCCTGGAAGACCTGGCACTCCTTGACTTCCAACTAAGCCTGGAAATATACGAATATATTTTTAGGATCATTTATCGAAAATATTGCTTTAATGACCACAGAATAGACGCTGTGCAAATAAGATAACTACAATGAACTAAAACCATTTAAAATTCATTACCAGGAAATCCAGCTGGTCCTCTGTCTCCTTTTTCACCAGCTGGACCGGAAAATCCTGTGTCTCCTTGGTCTCCAGGCACGCCATTGGGACCCGACGGACCCTGCAATCCCCTGTCACCTATCTGACCTACAGGCCCTGCGAAACCAGTGGCTCCAATCGACCCAGAAGATCCTGTATCACCTCTATCTCCAGTAGCTCCAGTGAAACCCGTGAACCCTTGTAAGCCTAAATGAACGGAGAAATTTTAAAACTATTTATTCTTTTCTTGAAGCGTTCTATAGTATAAAAAGCAGCTAGCAAACACGACATACCTTGTTGTCCAGCAAATCCCGGTTGACCGATCGATCCAGGCTGACCCGGACTTCCCACTGGTCCTGCATTACCTTGAGGACCTACTTGGCCTGCTGGACCCGGTTGACCTATGTTTCCTTTAGGTCCTGTGGCTCCCGGTGATCCTACAGGTCCAGGACCACCCATGAAACCCTTGTTTCCAGCTGGGCCAGCAGGCCCTGGTTGACCGTTGGGACCAGGAAAGCCAGCTGCTCCTGCTTGTCCGGTAAAACCTTGGGGTCCAGATGGTCCAGGTTGTCCTTGAGGTCCCTGTGGTCCCGATTGCCCAGGCTGTCCGGGTTGTCCTGGCAGTCCTTGGACGCCATTCAAACCCGCTGCTCCATTTTGACCTGGAAAAAAATTAATGTGCTAAAAAAAATTTCAGCAAAAAAATGAAATTTTATTTATTTATCTAATCAGATTTTTAATATTTATGTAATCAGATTTTTAATATTTATGTAATCAGATTTTTAATATTTATGTAATCAGATTTTTAATATTTTTGTAAACTAAATTTTTACCTGGCTGTCCAATTGACCCAGGATTTCCTTGTGGACCAATGCTTCCAGATGGACCAATTGGTCCAGGACTTCCATTCATTCCAGTTGCTCCAGTCGCTCCCTTTCCGCCTATTAAGCCTTGAGCTGCTTGACCAGGATCTCCAGGTAAGCCTGGCAGTCCCGGAAGTCCAAGACTGCCTTTGTCTCCGGCTTGTCCAGAGAAGCCTGTAGCACCAGCAGGTCCAGGAAATCCACTGGGACCTTGCTGTCCAGGATTTCCTGGTTGTCCTGAAGGACCAACAGCTCCTGTGAAACCATTTAGTCCAGCAGGTCCAGGTAAACCATTAGGTCCTTGAGGTCCTTGAAAGCCGTTAGGCCCAGCAAAACCCGGTGATCCCTGAGTTCCTTGAGGTCCTTGTTGACCTGGATCTCCTTTGGCGCCCAAAGAACCTTGAGGCCCAGCCTGTCCAGTTGGGCCTGGTCTCCCAGCCTGTCCTGCTGGACCAGGCTGACCAGATGATCCCGTGCTTCCAGTAGCGCCTGTTCCTCCAGGCGTTCCAACAAATCCGGCTGGACCAGCATTCCCTGCAGGACCTGCTCTACCAGTGTCTCCTTTGGCCCCTGGAGTACCCGAAAGTCCTGGATTCCCTGAAGGTCCAGTGTCGCCTTGCTGTCCAGCTGGTCCTGGAAACCCTTGTAAGCCTTTGAAGGTTTTTAAGTTTGAGTAATTGGCTCTTCACTACAGTGATGAAAATTAAAACTACAAATAATGGCTTATTAATAATTGTTTTTCAAAAAATTTTTCAATTCAAAATATCTCATGATTTTCTTTTTAACCAATTTATTATGATTTGAATTAATTTATGAATTATTATTACATTCTTATTACTAAGTATAACAAGCATTCATCGTTATGTCAGTCGCTAAGAGAATACACAATTTTTTAATATTCATGGCTGAGTCGCCTTTTGAACTCTCGACATGTAATGTATTCAATATTAAACTTTAAATCATTAATCTAACTTTTACTATTTAAAATTATTTCTCAACAAAAAAATTAGTCTTTGGAACTGAACCTGAAGCTCCGGGGCTTCCTTGTAATCCAGGCTGACCTGGACTGCCCTGAGGACCTGCGTTTCCAAGAGGTCCAGATGGACCCAGGGGTCCTGGCTGACCCTTGGGACCAAGATTACCCTTCGGTCCTTGGAAACCTTGAGGGCCTTGATCTCCAAGAGCTCCGAGAGGTCCTGATTGGCCTTGAGGGCCAGGGTTTCCGGAAGGACCAGTTGGTCCGGAAGAGCCTTTGCGAAGTTAGTTTTGAAAAGTCAATTTCAACTAAACAATTATATTTCTATCATACTAATAAATAATAAAAAATAAAAAGATTTAAGTTAAAAATACCAGTGGCTCCTTGGGATCCAGTTGGTCCTTGGAGTCCAGGCTGACCAGCAGGACCACTTTGTCCCGAAGGTCCAAGTGGCCCAGGAGAGCCTTGGTTTCCAGCGGGTCCTGCCGGTCCTTGCTGACCTTGAATTCCTTGTGAACCTTTGTCTCCTTGAGGTCCAGAAGGTCCGAGAGGACCAGGCAATCCAGCCTGTCCAGCAAATCCTTGAGGACCAGAAGGTCCTGTATCTCCTGTGAAGCCTTGCTGGCCTTGTGAGCCAGAAGGACCGGAAGGTCCAAGAGGACCTGGTTGTCCTTGTGGTCCTTGAGGTCCCATAGATCCAGTGCCTCCCTGAGGACCAGGCTGGCCCTGAGAGCCTGCCTGACCAGCTGAGCCCTGAGGCCCTAGTGGACCCTGTAGTCCATTAGCACCTGGTCCTCCCTGGTTTCCTGGAGGTCCGGATGCACCTGAAGGACCCGTATCTCCTTTCTGTCCTTGAGGTCCTTGTGGACCAGAAACTCCAGTCGGACCTGCTTGACCTGTATCTCCTGCTGGACCAGGCAGTCCACTGAAACCACTCGATCCTGTGTCTCCTTGAGCTCCAGATGGTCCTGGACTGCCTGATGGACCCTGCTGACCACTCGGGCCTGGTTGACCATTCGGCCCAGCAGGTCCAGGAAGTCCAGAAGGTCCTTGGATGCCTTTATCGCCTTGATTTCCTTGAGGACCTGGAGGTCCTGTAAAAATATAAGAGATGTGAGTTAAATAGTTTCCGATGCGGAAATTTTTCTCCCATTTCCAAACCTGGTGGTCCAGGATTGCCGGGTTGAGAGCCGGGCAGACCAATGAAGCCTTTAGATCCTTGTGGACCTGCTGGGCCACTGGGACCAGGAGGTCCTGGCTGTCCTTGACCTCCTGGTAGTCCCGAGAAGCCAGACGAACCAGTATCTCCTTGAGGACCTTTGGGTCCTTGCAAGCCTTGATCCCCTGGCTGACCTTGTGGTCCTGCCTGACCAACTGGACCAAGTGGGCCTGTAGTACCAGTGTCTCCCTGACTTCCTTGAGCCCCCTGGGGTCCAAGCGGTCCTTGTGGGCCGGATTGCCCAACAGGTCCTGCTGGTCCACTGGATCCTGGTGAGCCAGACGGTCCCAATGGTCCTAAGGGTCCTTGAGGGCCTTGCAGACCCGCTGCTCCCGGAGAACCACTGTCGCCCGGAAGTCCAATTGGACCAATGGGACCTGGCTGGCCTTTAATGTGGAAAAACAAATAATTTTATACTATACACTTTTTGGTTTTTTAAATGCGATAACTTTTTAATATATTCATGTATTTTTAAAAATCCTCAATTTTATAGTTATAGATAAAGTAAATAAAACCCTCTTTTATTAATGTTTGTATCATAAAAAATGATGTAATAACAGATAGAAAAGTCATACTTGAAAGATTTTACGCCTGAAACCATTTCAATTTATTACCTTGAGGGCCAAGAGGTCCTAATGGACCAGGAGAACCAGAAGGTCCTTTACTTCCAGCTGGTCCTGCTGGACCCGGAGGCCCTGGTTGTGATCCTGGCTGACCTATTGGTCCTTTTGGGCCTAATTGACCATTGGTTCCTTGAGGTCCTGGTTGTCCAATAGATCCCTGAGGACCTTGTGGTCCTGGTAGACCATTGATGCCAGCTACTCCTGAAGGTCCTGGCTGTCCGATGGGCCCTTGTGGGCCTTGAAATCCAGGCTGGCCTGGCTGTCCGTTGGCGCCCGGTGTCCCAAGAGGTCCTGATTGTCCCTTATCTCCAGCAGGTCCAGCACTTCCTACATTTCCTTGTGGACCTTGGCTTCCTTGACTACCAGGAGATCCGGATGCACCTGTCGCTCCCTGACCTCCCTGTAGTCCTGGGCTGCCTAAAGGTCCTGGTTGGCCCTGTGGGCCAGTGGGGCCCAACTGACCTTTCGGACCAGTGGGTCCAGAGAAGCCCTGAAATCCTGTGTCTCCTTGCTCACCAGCTGGACCCGGCTGACCAAGAGATCCAGTAAGACCTGGTTGTCCTTGTGGTCCCGGAGAGCCAGAAGGTCCACTTGGTCCAGGAAATCCTGAAGTTTAAGATATTAGAGTTGAAACACTGGTTCTTTAAATTATTTTATATAATAAAGAGCCTATGTTATTACTCACCGGTGAATCCATTTGGACCCGGAGGTCCTGATGGTCCTTGGAATCCACTTGGACCAGGCTGTCCTTGAGGTCCTTGTTGTCCAGGCTGTCCATCGGGACCCAGAGGTCCTTGTGCACCAACGTCTCCTTGCTCTCCCTGAGATCCAGGTTGACCCTTTGGACCTGTTGAGCCTGAAGGTCCTGTTGCACCCTGTTGACCTTGGAAGCCTGTTGCTCCTGTTCCTCCATTTGGACTTGCTCCAGTTGGTCCTTGAGGGCCAGGTGGGCCAGGTTGTCCATTTTGGCCCGCTGGTCCTTGGTCGCCTGGTTGTCCTGTGGGTCCTAAAGGTCCACTCGGTCCTAGTGAGAATGATTTAAACTATTAAATTTATGTTTTATATTTTAAAATATTATATATAATACATCTATACTCAAAAACTATAGATTGAAATAATATTAAGCATCTATAATTTAAAAAATTATTTTTCTCTTTATGAAATTGATACTTTCATATATGAATTTTAAAAATAATTATTAATCATTATTTTACAAGTTGCAGTTAAACTGCTATTGCTGTTCAAGTGACTAACCAGCAGGTCCTGTGCTGCCTTGCGGTCCTGAAGGCCCTTGCAAGCCTGAAGGTCCCTGTTGTCCTATTGGTCCTTTATCTCCTGGCAGACCTGGATTGCCTGCTGGACCTGATTGTCCCGAAGGTCCAGGTGGGCCTGGAGGGCCTGGCTGGTTGCCTTGAGGTCCTTGAGGGCCAGTGTCACCCTGAGTACCAGTTTGGCCAGTGGGTCCAGTGGGACCAGGTTGTCCAGCTGGTCCTGGAGGGCCCAAGGGTCCGATTCTGCCTTGAGAGCCACTAGGTCCTTGGGGTCCTTGAGGTCCTCCTGGTCCAGAAGCTCCTGTGTCTCCTTGACTACCTGATGAAATGTCCTCCAAACATTAACATACAACTCCTCATTGTCAACTATTGAAACTGACTAATTAGAATATGGTTTTTCTAATTTGAAAAATGAACTACTTCAGCATTCATGAAGGCAATTGGCAAATTCTACAGAGACAAAATGTTCAAAACCATGTATGCATGCACACCTTGATTGCCGGGGTTTCCATTAGTTCCTGACCTTCCAGGAAGTCCCTGTTGTCCAGGGAGTCCTTGAGATCCAGGTTGACCATTTGACCCAGGTTGACCGGGTTGTCCATTAGGGCCAGGTGGTCCCAGGGGGCCTGGAGATCCATTGGAGCCCTGGTTTCCTGTGTCTCCTGTAAATCCTGTGTCTCCTTGAGGGCCTTGCTGACCTGGCTGGCCAGATGGTCCTGGAGGTCCAGGGTTAAAGCTTTGAGGACCAGGCTGTCCCTTTGGGCCCTGGGATCCTGTAGAGCCTTGGTTTCCAGGAAAACCAGTGGCACCTTGTTGGCCAGGATTTCCTAAGGCACCTGGGTTTCCTGTAAATGAAACAAGAGTTTTATTACTGCCATAAATTATGTTCTTTTACAAGTACCTGTGTTTCCCTGGGGTCCTGTGAAACCAGTAAATCCTTGTGGGCCTGGTCCTCCTTGGAAGCCAGGAGAACCTGGCTGGCCAGAAGGTCCTGGAAAGCCCTGCGGTCCCTGTGGTCCACTAGGTCCTGTCGCTCCAGTGAAGCCCACTGGTCCTGGTGTTTCATTAGACAAAACATGCAGTGGATTAAAGTGTTTCACTTGTCTGGGTTTTAAATATAGTCCAAACTTTACTGATCTTTACTTATATATTTTACTTCTTTTAAAAATATTGTGTCTATATATAGATTTTATATACAATATGTCCCGGTTAACCTAAAGTTTAGGTCTTAAACGTTTCCCATAACGAGATAGGTCGTAAGGGAGAAATTAATAATTTTTTAGTTGATAATTTCTGTTCACGGGACTATCAATCACTAATAATCACTAAAGGTTTTCTTGGCGGCACCCATTTCCTCTCCAAGAAATGTAGACTACTAGGATTTGTGGGAATCGAACCCACGACCTATGGCTATAAGCCGCGAGTCGTTAACCACTCAGCCATCCGTTCACCCATGTCCCGGTTAAAAGTTAAAATACAGTTTAAAAGTAAATGGTAGTACTGATGGAAAAGCAGAATTGACTTGTCTCACTATTTATAAAAATGATTTAATGTATATAAATAATAATAATGAGATAAAGTTGTCATACAATTATTTTCATATTTTAAATATGTTTTTTAATATAATTTATTTACCTTGGACAAATTGGGCAAAATTCGACTGGAAAAAGATGCATAATATAAACAAAAAAGAAAGAAAGAATTTTATTTGTGGCTTCGAAGATTCAGGTCCATGCATCTTGCATTATCTGTAAAAGAATAAAATTATTTAATAACAGTAAAGTTGTTGGATGAGATCGATTAATTCAATAATTAATACTTTTAAAGGTCAACAGTAGGTATAAAAACATTACACGAGCTCTGTTATGGGGAAAAATCGATTCTTTGAATATATTTCTTTTATACTTCCTATTTCTGTTTCCTGGAATAGATCTAGATCTACTTAAGAATCCAGGCAAGTACCCATGCATGGTCTTCTTGACTTTAAACTTTAAAGTTTAAAGGCTTACTAGAAATGCTCTTTATCAATGAACCTTTCTGTACCGAATCCGACTTCGAATGGCTAGGAAGTTCAGAGTAATTGACGGAAGATTAATGTATGAAGCTTGTGCTGGAGTAGACAAGCTAAAAGTTATTTCAGAGTTTGGCTTTATGGTTCCAAGTTTGAGGCAGCTGTGAGCTGACTGAAACCGCCAAATGCAAGGGTTTTCTTTAAAAATATAAAATCTTCTTTTTTTCTAACAAATCGGTATTTTTCTCCGCTATCACAATTCTGAATTTCTGAGAAACTTGGTCAGTTACATTAGAGACTCTGATACAAAAAGTGCACTATCTTTCGTAAGATGTGCAACTAAATAGACAGCGATAAAATCAGGAAAAAATTATAATAACTGTTTCTATTGTTATGACATTCTAAGGCAGTTCATTTGGGCGTTTTTTTACCTCCATGAATACATCAAGATCATTTAGGAGTCTAATTTTTAAATCATGAAAAATATTTTTTTTTATTAAGCCACTCGATAGCGTATATTGCGATGAGAATTTTGTAAGAACCTACTTTGATTCCGATCCAGAATCAAAATAATCTTCAAAACTTGAAATATCCAAACACGTAGACTTTCAGTCAGACTTAAACAAAGTAAAACTATAAAATCTACGCTCTCAAACGAATTAACGATTTAAATCAAGATCTTTGATCTGCGATTAAACCGCTATTCTTACTTTTGCAAGAAACCACCATTTAAATAAGGTACCCATAAGGCAGTAAGTTCGGCGCATTGAATAGACTGAAACATGCGGCAATGGTCTCGCATGGGCGCTTAAGCTTTGAAGGCTCAGAACGCCAGTTGAATGCCTCAACAATGCTAAGACGCCAGCTTACGTCAAGTGAATCCTTTTCAGCTCTGAATGGAACGCAAGGCAACGTTGCAAACGTATCGAGTCTGTGGTTGTGACATCGGTAATTGATGTCTTTTTGCTGAATGGCTCAATGCATTGTGGTATGTCGCAAGCAGCAGAGGTGTCTGGAGACACTTGAAGAACACTGGAGGAGCTCTTAGTCGTTTGAAGGTTTTTTAAATCTCATATAAAATATAATTTTTAATAAATAAATAAATCATAAACATTTTTTAAAATACTATTTTTTAACGGCAAAAGCACATTCTTTTTCTTATATTTTTTAAAGAACGCCGCTAGGATGGGCAAGTTTTGCAATCTTTAAAAATACATTTTGTATAAACTGGAGGTTTCAAAGAAACCCGAAGTCAAAAATTGTTATTGTTATTTTTATTCTTATTTTTGATATACTTATTATTCTTATTTTAATTATTATGAGTGTTATTATTATTGAAACCCTCTTTCATTATCTGGCTGATAAAATTAATATCTCTTTAATGGTCTACCTACTTAAGCATACGTAGTGTCTTTTCTATTTTATAGGTCATTCTAATAATATATTTTATTAAATAAATGAACATATATAATATTTTAATAAAGGTGTTTAATCGCTGCTTGCTACATTTCATAGTGCCTCTTTCTATTTGATCATTCGTTCGAAATTAATTTCTTTGTTATTATATATAATATTGAACTAGAACGAATATATTTATCATCCTCCATTGCCAATTAAGTTTTACATTAGACTTGATTTTTATTGAATCAACCATTTTATGGCAAGAATCTTTCGTTCCACCACACCACGCAGCCTGACCAACTTTATGTATTTTAAACATCCATTAAAGTTTTAAATATATTATTTTATATAAATTGTATAACATATTACTTATATAATATTTCAAATAATATTTAATGAAGGCATTACGGATTCTTTATTCAGTGATTACAATAGCGTAGGCCGTGTCAATCTGCCTTGCCTCAGTGTATCGTTGACACAAACAAGAATGACTGCCGCTGTGTAGGTAGAAGTTATGCCATAGACTCCAAGGTTGCCGCAATAAATGAAAATCATTTCATTTCTTGATTATGTGTGTGTTTTGCGTGTATGTTTGTGTGTGCATGTGTGTGCATGTGTGTGCGTGTGCGTGCATATGAAGTCAATACTCATTTAGGAGGCCAAGAACAACTAAAGAATAAAATACTTTCACTTCCAAACTACTTCGACACAGACGCCAAAGGACTTTAAAGAATACAATATAATACATTTTCAACTACTCAATGAAAAAATAACATTTCAATTTGAACTATTTTAATTTAATAACCTCTTGATAAAATTCAAAGTCTACAAGATGCAATGGCAGTGTTAGTTTATGGGAGATTGTAACACGCAGGGGGAGAGCACAGCAGGGACACAGGTACAAGCGCCAAGCCCCTTGCGTTCGAACGGGTCCTTCTCAGGAATGCGACAAGGCTGCATTGCGGCTTACCATTAGTGAAATGGGCACTTCACTGATTTTTAAAGTTGCAAGAAAATGAACAATTCAGCGTTAAATTTACCATTATTATTTTTATTTTCTATTTTTATAGAATAATTTTAAATACATTTATTACATAATTTTTGTGTCGTGAGGCTTCAATTGATCTGTTACTACTTTTCAATATAGCTGTACATATTTTTAATATAATGTTGACATTCTTTTGCTAAAATTGCTATTATAATTGTGATACCTTATTTGATTTATTGTTAAAGACAACTTTTACTTATATTTCAAAGGTAGAGTAGAGCTTTGATTTTTTAATAAAATGTATTTAATCGAATTGTATTAATTGTTTGATATAGCCAGCTTTATAGAAACATTTAATTCCATCAACTCTTTGAGCCTCCCATGGTGATTAAACAGCCCAAACTAAACGAAACTATTAACCCGATGTCATGACGCCTCAGAACAATTGAAGGATTAAGGTTTATTTATAGTAATAATAATTAATATTAATATTAATTCATTTAATTAATAGTCAAATACATGCTTTCTCACTAAAATACATTTTATAGGGTTTTTAACATTAATTTATTCAATAATGAATTTAATAATTTTGATATATATTTTTTTACTAAAAATATTACTATTTTTTTAAAGAGGTACATTGTTTATAACCGAGTGGTCTTTAAATTCGTCCGGCGCAACATTGATAATATTCGTCGTATTGTAGTGCATTGTGTTAGGGTAACGATGCCGTATAGAACCTTTAAGTTCTAGATCTTTCTCTTCATTGTGTTCCCAAACTACAGCGAGCACCTGGATGCGTTTTTGAGGCATGGGGTTGTGTGTGAATCAGATTGTCGTGTCATCTTGAATAGTTTCTGTCGTGATCAAAATCAAACGAGAAATGTTGTAACACTTCTAAAAACATCTTAATTTTTTGAAAGAAAAAATATTTTTAATTTTAATTAATATTTTGTAACAATTAAATTTTAAATGACTTTGAATAAATGGAGGTATGGCTCGAGAGGTGATTGTGGTAGACTGTGCTCACTTCTGTTAAGCTATGCAAGCACTCACTGGCTGAATTGTTTGTACTGAATGGATTGTATAACAAAGAATATATCGAATATTATATCGAGTATACAAAATCACAACCTACTCACTACTGAGACGTGAGACATTCATTGCATTTAGAAAGCCTCAGTTCTCGTGTTAGATGATTTTCGTGATTATTTTAAAGCATTAAAAAGGTGATAAGTGATTCATTCAACCATTAAGTCTTCTAGTTTTTGAGAAAACTATCATTTGGGATCTTGAAGCACTTTCTTAGTAACATGATATTTGTATTTTGAAAAAGTAATTTGAATTTAATACATGCAACTAACAAGTCCTTTTGATGATAAATGTCTCATTAAAAAAATCCTGTAACAAATGCATACATTCGAACTATCGTTTCAGATAAACTATTTAATATTTAATTTTATAATAAAAATGAATCTCTCAATTATGATGATAAAATATATTAAATAGCTCCATAACGCGTCAAGATAACAATGATGCTTGTGATTTATGGCAAGTTGCATAAGGCTGAAACTACACCAAACCACAATGAACCATTGTACTGCCGGTGAATTTAAGGCTGCACAGACATTTTATAGACGATAAATCTAAAATAAAGTATAATATTTTCAATATTGTGTTTTTCTCAATGGCAACCTCACAAAGCAGAAATAATGTCCGCAAGTCACAAGGAGATTTTAAAGCAAAAAAATGGATCGCAATTAAACTGAAGTTTTTAAAAGGCCCCGTTGAGCAGTGTGAGAGTGGTTTAAATGGTCATTATATTTTTAATGATCAATTTCAGTCTAACAAAAGGGTTGAATAGACACATGTTAGAAAAGCTTTTTTAAATTGCGCAAAAAATACTTTTACTTCAAATTAATTAATTTAGGAACTGAAATCATGTAAAGCCCCAATAGTTTTTTACCTATTCAAATATGCATAACTAGAATAAAGAGAATGTAACAAATCTTAAAGACATAATGTTTAACAAAATTTATATAAAAAATCTTGATTGTGGCCCAAAATAAATTGTTTTCACGATAGAAGCGTAAGAAGTGATCTACAAAAGCACTTTAAGCCATTATAGTTTTGTAAACTTCATAACTTATTTCGAATATTTAATGTTTGGATTTGTAAAATAGATTTTTTAAAGTTTCTCCAATAAATTTATATAGTTATTAATAACTTTGACTCAGAATCTGAGTCAATACGATGGTAAGATGCTCTCAGTACCAGTCGTAAGCACTGACGTAGTTGTTGGTGCAGTACCTCAGCTTGTGGACATCGGGCACTGTCAGTGGTGGAAGGGGGGTGCACGCTTTTACAGTTTCTTCTGCCACGTCTTTGTTGGCGTCGGCGCAGAACTTTCCACACAGTTCACACCTCACCCTCTTGGCTGACTTGGCCACTTCGACAGCATCGACCTTCCTGCCTCCGACTGGCTGCGTCTCATAGCTCTTGAGACACGCCTTGTAGTCTGAGAAGGCCTTCTTGTGGGCAGCCTTCCTCGAGAAACCAAACTCTTCCTGGTATTCACTCACGCCTTTCGATGCCATTTTTGAATTTGTTCACTTTATTTATTTCACCTGCTGTTTCTATGGATACTGACTAGATAGCTTATACGAAGTTTAACTTTTAAATGCCTCGAAGTTCTATGCTAACGATATTTAAATTTATAAATGAAAAAATAGTAAACTCTGCGTCTTCTTAGTGTAAGAAGGGCGTGTTGATATGTTTTATTAAAGGTCATTTGTTAAGTTTTTCTAGAATGTTCTCAAAAAGGTTTTTACCACTCATTTGCTGCAATAGAGGACAACTAGTTATCTCATTCAATCAATACCTCTTGTTTTCTACTGGTCCTGTTACTTCAAGTACATTTAAAAGCTTGAAAAACACAAAAAAGAAACTAGTAAGTGCATGTTCGCACTATTCTTAAAAAAATATTTTTATACTTCGCTATAAAACCTAAGCCATGAGTACTTAACCATGTAGTCATTTAACCTACATTAATACCAAGACCAATCCAGTGGTATTCAAGAAGAAAAACGTTGATTCTCCCTTGGTGGAGATAAAGAACAAGTTGACCGTGGATGAGCTTGCTCTGTTGTTGAACAGGAGTCATGGTTCGTCAATTGGTGCTTTTAAAGTTTGAGCAGAGAATTATTTATGACATTGTCATTTTTATTTGAAGATAGTATCTTTGAGGCATTGTCATATGTGCAAGGAGCAGAAAAGTACCAGCAAATCGACCAAGGTCCCATGCATTTCATGTGTGCTGTCTATTATCATAAACTTCAATAAAATTTATTTTTACATTTTATCTTTCTATTCTTTGAATTGAAAATAATTTATTTAATGGTTTTAAAATAATACTTGAAAAATATATATATATGTGTGCATGTTCTTCAGCCTGTCACAGCAGCTTTCCCATTGCAGTGATCGATGACTTGCCTGTAATCAAGCAAGTGGTGGCTCGGTGTGGCTATCGCTTCAGAGTGATCTCGAGTGCTGTCAAACCTTCCAATGACAAACAACATGCCCCTCCCAAGTAACATGTGCAATATAGAATTTATGAAAATATTCATCATCATCTCCTCTCACACCACTAAATCACCATCATTACCACTATCTCACACAACTAGATCATCATCATAACCACCCTCCCCTTAAACAACCAAATCACCATCTTGCTCACACAAAACTATATCATTATCACCACCACCCCCTCTTCACACAACCAGATCACCATCATCACCACCACACAGACACGAGGGTCCAAGGCAAGGGCGCATGCGACCACGTGCTCCGGTGGTGACGATCATGGGCCACGTAGACCACGGCAAGACCACCCTCCTCGACGCGCTCAGACACTCGAACGTCGTCGCTCAAGAGTTTGGCGGCATCACGCAGCACATAGGCGCTTTTTCTGGTGAGGTGTATGCATGTGTGTTGTTGTGTGCTTTGAAACGTTCTTTTTGTGTTTTCTTGATGAAATAAGAAATATTGATGGCGAACTATGCACCACCTCTAATACACACACTAACACATACAACACGCACCACAACACACAGTGAGACTGGACAAGGGGCCATCATCACCTTCCTCATCATCATCAGAACGATCATCATCAGAACCATCATCATCAGAACCATCATCATCAGAACCATCATCATCAGAACCATCATCATCAGAACCATCATCATCAGAACCATCATCATCAGAACCATCATCATCAGAACCATCATCATCAGAACCATCATCATCAGAACCATCATCATCAGAACCATCATCATCAGCATCATCATCAGAACGCAGCATCACCTTCCTGGACACTCCGGGGCACGCGGCGTTCTCGGCGATGCGACAAAGGGGTGCCTCGCTGACCGACCTCGTCGTGCTGGTGGTCGCTGCCGATGACGGTGTCATGCGTCAAACCGAAGAGTGCATCCAGTTCGCCAAGAAGGCCTGTGGTCAGTTGTTGGCAGGAGGGGGGGAGTAAGGGTTATGATGATGGTGTAGGGTGTGATAGTGGTTGAGGTGATGGTAGTGATTAGGATGATAGTGGTGAGGAGGGTGGTGGTTAGGGTGATAATGGTGGGGATGATGATGGTGATGAGATGATAATGATGATGGTGATGATGTGTCTTTGTGAGATTAAATGCTTCTACTGACTCACTCCAGTGCCACTCATTGTCGCCATCAACAAATGTGACAAGGCCAATGCAGACATTGTTGGTGCTTTCCTATATGATCATCATCACCACTACCCTCATAATCATCATCATCATCTCCACCATCATCATCCGAACATCATCATCATTCCCATCATCCCCTTCATCATCATCATCACCATGGCACACGCAGGAGGGTACGATGAGAGGCCTGCTACAACATGGAGTGCAACTGGAACAGATGGGAGGAGACGTGCAGTCGGTCAATGTCTCCGCACTCAAGGTCCTCGCAACAGTCTTTTTCGTTGCTCGCACATCAATGTCTCAGTGTCAATGCTTAAGAACAGTTCGCGACGTGTTTCAGTTATTTTGCGAATGACGCTGCCACTGCAACTTCCAATGCCAGGGCCACTCCATCACTACCGTCACCATCATCATCCTCGTCATCACTGCCACCATCATCATCACCACGACGACAGGGAGACAACCTGGAGAGTCTGAAGGAGTGCATCGTGGCGCAAGCGGAGGTGATGCAGCTGCAGGCAGACGAGGAGTGTCATGTCGAGGCCGTGTGTGTCGAGTCGAGTGTGCACCAGGACAGGGGGTTCGTTGCCACTGTGTTATATTTGTTATATTCGTACATTGTTACTGTGTTATATTTGTTATATTCATACATTGTTACT